>VXBX01006699.1:236720-256749 GCA_013400415.1 Scytalopus superciliaris | reverse complement strand
TATTTCATGGGAATGTTTTGAAGAAGCAGATGGCTGTTAATGTGTAGAAAATTTGCCTTTACTTGAGTGATAGGAGAACACAAAATATGGCAAAAAACATAAATATGCTTGCTCCATTGTTTCTGAAATGGCTTTATTAATTTCTGATTCTACATATGCACTTTTGCAGAAGGCTTTAGAGTTGGAATTAATAGAAAAATGGAAAAGTATCACATCAAAACTTGTTTTTCAGGTCAGGACTTTGTGTAATTGATGGACAAGCATGGACTTTGAATGTTACACTTTCTTCAGATTTGTAGGCGTTTGGAAGGTTAATAGCAGACATATGTTACAGTGGTTGCAATGGCAGTCCCCATGATTTGGGTTGGGTTCAAACAGCCATTCAACCCCACTTGTCCTCACTCATTAATTCCTAAATCCAGACATGCTGATTGTTTTGGGGGATGACATTTTACATGCGTGTCTAGCTGTGTCTTCTGTAATATTTATCTAAACATTTATATTTATTCCATCACCACATTACTCAAGTGTGAATGAATCTTGGCTGACAACTTAACTGTAAGGGGTGGAGAAGGAATATTACCTTCCCCATTTAACAGAGAGAGAGAACTAAAATTTTAAGACTTACAGAAAGTTTCAAAGAAAATAGGTATCACTGCTGGATATTGCCCTGAAGTGTCTGAGCTGAGTGTCTGTTCTTGTGTTCATGCAGAAACTTGCCTGAATCTTCTGTCCAGTGGATTGCTACCAGGGATGTGTTGGTTTTCGGAAGCAGCTTTGGGATTCCTAGCTTTATTATAACAGGGGTTTTTTGTATGAGGAAATTCGAATTTTTAGGCATATATGTCTGTGTCTACATGTGCATATTTGTGATTCTTGGAGTCATTAAATATTCACTGTCATCTGATATGCATATACAGATGTTTTTTGGATAAATTGCATATACTATCTGATGATAGCCAAGCAACTTTGGGATCTAGTTGTAGTTACCCTGTGGAAGTGGAAGCTGTTCCAACAGATGTCTGGGGTTTTTTTCTCCTTAAGCAGCTATTAGATTCATCCTCCAGTCACAGTGGGATTGGAAAGGGACTTGAGAAGCCATACCCCAAGGCAGGTGAACTGCAGCTAGGGAGATCTAACATATTTTCCAGATAACATGAAATGGAAATGCTCTTCCAGATTAAAAAAAACAACAACAAAGAAAACTCTGAACCATGCTTTGATTGCACACTTAGTCCAGTCTTGGACTTAATATCTGTAGTGGCCCCTTTCCCTCATGCCTACACTGCTTCTCCAAAGCTTGACTGTTGCTATGTTGTGCATTAGAGCAGAAGAATGCATGGGTGATTTGCATGTGAGGATGCATGCAAATCTGCTGATGGTAGTTTTCAAATCTTCCATCATATTCTGTAGAGGACAATGCACAGTAATTGCTAGACTATTTGAAACAGGTGCTGATTGATGAATTTATCCAGCACACCTTTGTACATTTGGCTTATGCCTTCTGAGGCACCTTCCTGAAAGTGCATGGTTAAGCTTATTGGACAATCCTATGCAAAACTGATTCTTAGAAGTAATGAAGAATACAGAAAAATAGTTATAAATACAATCTGCTATTATATGTCAAGGCTTCTTCTCCTTAGTTCCCAGAGGTCTGTTCAGTATAAGAACAATAAAGCAGCTGAACAGAGATAGAGTCTAGCTGCCCTCCAAAGAGTCCATTGTGTACCTGTTCTGGCAAAGGGGCTTCTGGTAAGCATCTCCAAGTTGTGAAATTGTTCAGGACCAGTTAATGGTAGATTACAGATATATTTGGTCTTTTATGCAAACAGATGGGGATGTTTCTAATGTAAACTGATGTATTATTATTATGAATGTAGCTTGAGGGGGTCAGTAAGGACCACAACAGATTTCATAGCCCTATGTATACCCAAATGGCACCCATTAAGAGAAATAGTCTCTCCCTTCTATTAAACAGCATAAGGTATGAAGTGAACCCTCTGCTCTCAGGCATGAACTGTTACTAGCATCCATCTCTGCTTCCTCCCACCCCGTACTATCATGACTAATATACCTACATTGCAGTTAAGGTCTCCGATTAACAAGCTAAGAGAATGCAACTACAGATCAGGAAGCTACTGTAAATATATTTTGTTTATTTGTCCTGAAAGAAAAGAAAACTGCTGAAACTGTCTCAGACACATGAAATAGAGGTGATCATAGAAGAGTGGTGGAGAAAAAGGTCACAAAGAATGATGATGAGAGCTTAGAAAAATTGGAATAATAAAGGTGGGACTATATTTAATGAGGGCAAAAAAAACCCCAAAACCACCAAAACAACAACCAAAAAAAACCCACAAAAAACCAACAACAACAACACAAAAAAAAAAACAACCAAAAACCAAAAAAACAAACCCAAACCAAAAAAACCCCCAAAAACCTCCAAAAACCAAACCCCCACCCTAAAATACAAAAAGCCCCCAAAAGGAACAGATGAAGGAGATGAAGGGAGATTCAGTATTTACAAATGTGAGTGAAAAATTAATTTGGAAGGAAAACAAAAAAGGGGCTATGGAGAGGGAATAGAAGGAAAGGAGGAAGGAGGGGGAGAGCAGGAAAAAAGACTGAGGGAAGAACAAAAGAAAGAACAAAACCTGTCTCACTCTGCAGTTATTGTGTTTTGGTGATAAATATTTGCAGGTGGTTACAGTAGTTATTTCCCCACTTCTCCTCCCCTTTTCCCTTTTAGAACCAGCTCACAAATCAGTAGAAAGTCCAAAACAGAGGAAACTCTGAAAAAAGTGAGCTCTGAGTCTACAAGCACAGCAGTCACTCCACAACATCCACATCACTGTAATGATGTTTTCCTCTTTTTTCAGTGCTCCATCCTTGTATTACACTAACCCTGAAGCAGCCCCTTTCTTTTACAAACAAACATAATGAATGCAAGTTTTCTTTTGAGATTCATTGACATATCCTGTGCTTGTTGCTCTTTGTGTGTTACTGTTTTCAGTTGTACTTGGCATATTTTTAGCATGTTTTACTATTTCTGTACATATTAATAGTAATGTACAAGTGTGAAATATTTCTGGAAACTTGCCCCATTTCAGCCACTGGCACAACTCTCTGTGCCCACAGGATGGTCCAGCTTCCCTCATTCTGTGTCTGCTGGGGGCATTGTGGCTGTGAATCTCTTTCTGTTGTTGCTGTGCAGCTTCTGAAGGAAATCAGAAAACCTTTGCAAGTGTGTCTCTTGCATATATCTCTTTTCTCTGATAATCGTTGCTTGTGGTTGAGCTGCGTTCTGTGTACAACGGTGGCAGTTTCACCTGCTCACTTTTATGTGTCATTAGCTGTCACTGTGCTACTGTGTCTGTGTAGACACATCTTTACTGAAAGCAGCTTCGGCATCGTGTCTGGGCCTTGTAAACCCTGGCAACAGTGCTACACACACTGCAAAGGCTTTGTGACAAAGCAGAAAAATGACAATTAATGATGGCTGAATTTGGGAAAGGGATGAGGAACACAATTTGATTGTGTAGAAAGATGCATTTAGAGGCTTTTGAGCATGAGACAACATTTTACAATTCAGGCTACAGTTTTAAAGCCTGATAGAGAAAACCCTTCGTCTGGCAGAGCTCAAAACATGCATTACAATCTACCATTTACAGATCCTCCCTACATTGGTGGGGGCTAGTTTTCTTCTGGTGGGAATGTCACTGGATGATTGAGGAATTATCCCTTTGAAAAGAACCTTAATCGCGTGATCAGTCTATAAATTAGATTTTACTGAGTGCAAGCTGGGGTGGTGGGACTGGCCCCCTTGACTTCAGGGGAATCACTCACTTCAGTAAGGATTTACGTGGTGTGGACTTTGGATTTAAGAACAAATACGTTATTTTCTGCCAAATATACCGTAAGAGTTAATGTTACTATACTATTCTGAGCTTTGCAAATGTTAAAAATATATGTTCATTTAATGTGCAAGATTTTTGTTTACAATGGGCATTAAACAGAGAGAATGTCAGTGTAAGAAGAAGTGGACTTAATGGGTTAAAAACTGTGTAAATGTTACTCTAGTTAAATTACAGCTTGTTGTTCAGATGAATACTCTCCACTTCTCATATAGCTTTAAATTATGGACAAATGCTTGCAATTGTGAACTACCTACATTGTGGCTGCCTGTTCCCAGGCTTCATCAACCCTAGCTGTCCAATGGGATTACTGTAAGCTTTCACGGCAGTCTGCCAGCCACTGATCAGAAATTCATATCCCTGGATGTTAGATTGCTCTCTTTATTCCATCCTTGTGATGGCTGTGATTGCTGTCATGGTGTTAGGTTAGAAATTAGCATTTTGTGGCCCAAATTTTGCCATCCAGAACATAATCAGAAAAAAGAGAGAGAGAGGGGGGAAAAAATCAAAGAATAGTAATTTCATCTGTCAAAGAAGGGAAATGCAGTGTTACCATGATACAGATGTCTACGAAACTTAGGTCAGGAAATGTTGTGGTATTTATGGTCCTATTTGGTGAATGCTTAGGCAGGTGGTGTTTTTCTGTTACTGCAGACCTCTGTTCATAGATTAATGCTTTTCCTCTGTTAAAAATAAATAAATAAATAGAAAAATAAATATCCATCGGTGAAACTATAGGTGGGCTTCAAAAACTCTTAAATTAAAAAAAACAAACAACAAACCAACAAGGGTCTCTAGCAGATACTTTCAAGGACATGCTGAATTAATCACAAGAGGCTGGTTAGCAGGAGGTCAGAGAAAGACTTCTTAGCATCATTTTGGGTCATATGTCTAGAGGCAATGGCAGTATGTATGTGCTGTATCGTAATATCCCCTTTCTAGTTTTCTTGTCTCAGTCAGGAAAGGCTGAACACAGATTGCATAGGGCCCTTGGAAGAAAAGAGACACTGGCAAAAATCAGTAGTTAGGAGTTTTTTCCTGTTCTTTAAAAGCAAGTCATATCTGACTGGCTAATAAAAATGTGTCTTTGTTTTTTGTCAGATTTGTACTATATTCAACACATGGTATTATCACCATATATTGTATCCCTTGCATTTTACTTTCTACATATGTTATATCTGGTGATAAAAAGGTGGTGATTAAACAGCTCAGTAGTAGTCACTGATAGATTTAATGAACATTTATTACTGCTCTAAACAAAGACTTTCCTCTTAATCTGTTTCAAAACAATTCATCAGGGCTTATACAGAAAATTATTGAAAACAACTGTTTAAATTTTAGTGTCGAGATATGGTTAGGTCCTTAAAGGTAGCTTGTTATTCATTTTAGGCAACTCACAGACATGTTAATTTTTTCTGTCATTAACACTGAACAAGCTGGAAGGATTCTGACATGCGAGGTGCACAGATTCTGTTAGGAGCCTTGATTTTTATCCACCCAAGCTTATCCATCATCTTTAATCATGCAAAAAGCAGGATTACTTAATCATTTCATTTTATTGAAAAGAAAAAGAAAGATTTACATTAAAATGATGACATGCAAGTAAAAAATAAATTGAAAATGATTATGAAGAAAATGTAACATAGAGACTAAAGCTCCATTGGTTCTGTGATGCTCATTTAAAGCAATGATCTAGTAAAGTCAAGGTATAAAAGTAATGATGATGTTAGCTGTTGAAGTATAACCATCCCTGCATTTTAACGTGCAATCTGACATGAGGTGTGTAGCTGATTATAGCAGATAACTAAAGAAGATACTTCTTTTCACCTATGTTGTATTTATTCCTTGCATTAAGTTGTACTTTTGCCTGAAATAAGTGTATTTTAGCACATAAATGTTAAGAGGCAAAGCTTATTAGCATTTTCACTATCAGAGTATGCATGTACCTGACTGTTTATCTCCCTATATAGGATAGGCAGAATTATACAGATTATTAGACTATCTATGATTTAATGCAAGTGTGAAATGTATTTTTGAGATAAAATTAAGTTATTCCTGACTGCCTTCTGTATCTTTTGGATTTTAGACATTGCCTTGTATTCCCTACCTGTTCTAGGCTTCATACACTGAATATATTCCTTTTTTTTTTTTTCAATGTTTTTGTTCTTTTTATGCATTTTTAATATTCTTCTAAGATAATACTTTTTTTCTCATATAGCCTTCTGTATCAGAATTTAAGTAATAAAAGAGGTGAGAAAAAATTCACATGCAAACTTTTGATGTGACAAAACATTCGTATAGGAAATGTTGCAGTTTCCAAAAGAAAGTTAGTTGAAGGAGAAAATGAGGATATATTTTTGTATGTGAACATATACTACAAGTGGTGTATTTCATCAAAGACTTTTAAGGTTTGGTATGATATTTACATAAAATGGTGCATTAAACAAGTAATTACATTACAAATCAATGTTTACCAATTAGGTCATTAATAATTCATTGTACTGTAATAAGTTGAGTGAATTTAAGGTTGAATACTCTGGTGACAAATTGTTTTAGGTACATAAACATTTAATGAAATCTGAAAAATTTCCAAATTTTTCCTTTAATACATAACATTTCTAGGTGTTGAATATTCATTTTATTTAAAGAAGTTAAAAAAAGAGAAAACATTCAGGATTTTTCAGCTTTAGACCAGTGCAAGAATCTTGTATTGCTGTTGGAGATGAGACTGTAGCAATAAAATATAAACCAGAAAAGATAAAAAAATAGGTGTACAGATGTCTATTTGTATTCAGTGGTTCGTTTTCTGACATTAGCTCTGGATACTGCTTGGTTGTGACAGCTGAGTGTTTTGAGAGGTAATCTTTTACTAGGAGGGAAATGGTTAAAATTATCATAGGGTAAAAGCATAAAAGTGGGGAAAATATTGAGTGTTCTAATTGCAAGAACAAGTCTTGTTTATATGTTGTTTATCATTTCTGTTTTAGGAAGGACGTAGTCATTAATAAAGAAAAAAAATTAAGTTAATAAAGAATTTAACCTTCATATAGATTCCTTCTGTAAGTGTAAGAATTCCCTAAAACTCTGCTGTCACGGACATTTTAAATATTTGAGATCTAAAATACTACATTTAAATACAAAACCGATAACCAACCAAACAACAAAAACAAGCAGAAAAAATCCCCCAACAAAACAACCAACAAAAAATCCCAAACCAACCCACTTTTATGTTTTGAAGTATTTTCTATAGTTGAACATCTACCTTACAATTTCACAAATGTTAGAAGTATAACTAGACTCATAGTGAGATATTTTAATACAGGGCAAGTGTCAACATTTTGCATAGTGACTCTGAACATTTTTGGGCACAAGAACAACAGATTTGTAGTTTTTCCTTCTAATAACAGAAGCGAATATACAGGAGTTTATACAATATACAGCCACTTCCCTGTGGTGAAGGAGTAAAGTCAATTTGTTTTATACATGCAGACTGAGTAATACAGTGTGGATAAAAAAGAGCCTTTCAACAATAAATTTTCTTCCAAACTAAGCAATCTTTCTATATCGCTGTAAATTAAACTAGGCAGTACTTATGTAGTTTAAATAACAGGTGTAAAGTTATCTTCCTGATAGATTCATATGACTTTCTTTACTTACTATAATTAAGTATATTTTTCACATTTTTNCAAAGGTTATTTTTATGGCATGATTCTTGTTCAGATGTGGAGTTAGTGATCTTTTGATGGTTGTCTTGAAAACAGAATTATTTACTGAAAAAAATTAGGTCTCATCTTGTAGTGACTTATTTTCATGTTTTTAAAGCTGTGTCCCTAAAAGACCTTCAGATGTGTATTTACAGTTTGGATATTTGCCTAACCACTTGCAAAATGTTAGCAAGAATTTTGTTATTTTGGATTATGTCAGAAAGCTTTCATTTAACCAATAAATTGGATTTTGTAATATTTGTCATGTTATAGCCTGAAGAATCTTCTTTTTGTTTGTTTTCTGAATGGACTTTGTATTTGAAATGATTTTTTAAAAATATTTTCTAGCAAATTAATTTTATCGATATTGAAAGTTTCTTAAGTTTTCATTAGTTCCTGATAAATTATAGCCATAGTACTGAAGGTAGATGACTATTATTTGTTATATGAAAGAATTTGAAAGTCTCATTCAGTTGTTAGAAATAACGAAAGCGTAGTAGTCAAAACAAGCAATGATGAGTGACAAAAAACTGCAGCAGATTTTAGTAGCTATGACCTTTAAGCAATAGGTGGCAGTGTTACCTAAATCCTCTTTGCTTTGAATTCGAAAAGAATGGGAGTACTTAAAAAGGAACAGGACATTTGTTTTACTTGTAAGTAATTGCAGATTTGTGCAAACAAATTTCTTGTCATTAGGGATGTTTTCAAAAGGTTTTCATAAAAAAAATTAAATTTAGTATATATTATCACTTAAATGACCCGCACTTTTGTTTTTTGTGATTTGTTAGTTAAAACATGATATTGGCATCCAAAATGTTCAACTTGTGTCTGAAAAACAAGAACATTTTCCTATGACAATCTGTATTTGAAAATGTCATTTATCTTAACTGCATTACATATTTAAAGTAATAAACACCAAGCACAGTTTTAGAAAATATATTACAGAATATATTTTTCTGGTTTATTACAAATTTATGCATTTAGGAACTAGTCAGTAAAGCTTATAGGACACAGTGCTTCTTTAGAGATTACAGTATAAACTTTATGAATTCTTTTAGTATATACAGCACAATATCACAGAATAGACCTGAACTAATCTACAAATACTGTTTCTCTCTTTATGTACATGTAGGCACTTCTTCCCACACCTTCTGAAAAGCATGCAATAACACAAAAAATACAGTATTTCTTAGCAAAATTGATGTTTTATATATACATTTCTAAACTGAGTATGCCAATATGCATATTCACTTCAGTATAAAATGCTTCAAAAAATGCAACATTGTACATTACAATCAAAGCCAATCTGTTTAAGCCATTTTGGTCTTCTGAGTGTTATGTATATCTCATCATATAATAATTAAAACACATACTGACCAATGCAGCAGCCTTATTCCATACCATGTGTTCTACCTCTAGGATACAGCTTTCATACAGTAGCAGTTCCAAGAGATGTGTTCATCACTGTGTGATAGAAACGCTATGCAGTACTTTTTTGCAGTTTGAAGTGGGGAGGAGGGGGGGAGAATAGAACTTGTACAGTATGTAGTCTTATTTTGATAATTAAATCTTAACTATTTACTATGTTACACCTCTCAATTTTTAGTCTAAAAATTAGGATGTTGCTTGTAAGAAGGAGAAAGGTAAATGATAATCATTCTAGTGAAAGAAGATAGTGATGGATAGAAGCAATGATGAAATGTGTCTGATAGGGTAGTTTTCTTCTGTACCACCATTTCGTTGCTGCTCTGGGATTACAGCAAAATGGTGGCTACTTATATTTTATGGAAAATGTAAATTTTATGGTAACCTTCCTATAGACTCCAAATTGCTTCTCTCCTCCAACCCTATTATATTGCTTTGTTAGAATGAACGCGTGGTTTGCCTTCTAAATCTCACAGTACTACAGGAAAAGGAGAGGCTCAGTCACAAAATTCTGCTTCGATAATACAGAATTTACTTACATATGATTAAACCAAAGTGCAATCAAATGGGAAGACTATGGGTTTTTTATAACTAAAGATAAGATATTAAACAGTCATAGGTAAATAAGAAAGACTTGGAGTGTATTCCTGTTTTGCACAGAACTACTGTAACTGAGGCAAACATTTGTGATGCCTTTTGGTTTTTTGGGTAAAATTTTGTCTGTATTATCAAACCAATGGTAGATCTTAAGAAAAAGAAAAGATATAAAGTCCTAAGCCTCACTGTTTCTCTATTCCCAATAGTTGACATTGCATGGAGTGACTAAACTGCCTTGCAAAAGATCCCCTTATCTACCCTTCTGGGCAGGGGTAAGGTGCTGAAGCAGTACCTTCCTGAAACAGCTTTTTGTTTTTGTCACAGTTTCCAGAAGGATGTTACTTGTGATAATACCATTTTTCCCAAGTATCTAATTTTTAGAATTAAAAATAATCAGAAAACGTGACTATAAATAAGATTTTTTTGCTGACTACATCTGTTAAAATACAAAGAATGCAGGAAAACAAGAAGTGAAGTGAACAAACGAAAATTAAGAAAATGGAGGGAAAGAAACAGATATGGAGGAATACTACAACAATGGCTTTTCCTTTAATTCTGAAGGGAAGATAATTTGTAGAATGCTTTTTTTCTGCAATTGTTCTATTACTGTTAAATTGTATTATTAAAATATGGGGTGTTTTTAAAATGCAATTTTATCTCTCTCCAGATAGATATTTAAAATTAAATGCATATAATCCTGTCTAAAATTTCCTTGTCTAATTTTATGTTCTTGTAAGTTAGCTCAGTTCTTAAGTTGTGAGATTTTAAATAGTAGAAAAATAATCAAATATTTAAAAAAATCAGCTTCTAGAGTCTTATTGCACTGTTTATTTATCAGGTGAATATAAGTGAATGATAAAGTATTGGATTTAAAGCATGTTTTAATGGAGTACATGCACTCATAATGCTGATTTTTAAGGAACCAGGTTAGGAGTAAATTCTTCCTTTGAATGTTTGTGTATCTTATAGAATTTGGCATTGTGATGACTGCATATATGTATATCCATATAAAACTATGCTGTATTTCCAGACATACTGGTTACCTATAGGCAGAAGGGGTGAATGGTTATTGAAGTTTATTTGGATGTGCACAAACACACTGTTCTTGTTAGCATACCATGGCAGAACCTGGAGACAGAAGAGGTACTATGTTTCAAGTGTATCTTTAACTTCCACTTCATCCTGCACACTTTTTACACACATGAATCTGTTCATATCCTGCAGAGTAAAGGCTGAGTCACAGCATTACATAAAAACAGCATTGCTCTGAACAACTTCTGTTAAGTGCTTAAATTTAAGCCCCAATATTATTTTTTTGGAGTTATTTTGCCCTGGAATGCTCAAACATACTTCAATGGATATTTTAAATATAAAAATTATAATGTTTTATGCATTTTTATGATGCAATCATAAGCTTTTAGTTGCAATTTTTACACCAGTTTCTTATTTATAACCCAAAAGTTGGAACATTGTTAGGGAGGATCAAGTTAGGAAATCATTCTATTTTATGCCTAACAAAAAAATACACTGATCTCAAACTACATGACCTTATTTAAAGTTGGATTGATTTTTTTCCTTTTCAATTTGTTTATTTTAGCTGTGTATTTACATGCAAAGCTTAGAGTACTTTGAAGTTCTATACTAAATTAAATAATGCCCATGAAGTTCTAAAAATCCATTTCTTAATTTTACATGTTTCAAGAGAACTGGTGTGCACCATACTTTTATTTTAATAAAAAGACCCATAAGCCTAACCCCCCCCCAACAATCAATACATAAATCCTCTAGCAATATTAATCACACTATAAAACATAATTTTACATGGTAAAATATGCAGTTTGAAACTCCTAAATAACAACGTCAATACTTGTATTTCTATTTTATAGAGGAGTTTTGTAGCAATTTGTTTTTAAAGTTCTCTACTTTGTATGCAAATACATCTTATCATTCTTAAAAATAAAGGACAAATATGTGATGAGCACAAGTGTTAGTATAAGCACTTGCACTTACATAATAAGAAAAAACATGTTCTAACCCTACCAAATTTCTAATGTTCTCATGGCAAGCCCACACAACTGCAAAAGTAAACCGAAACATGTATAATCCTACAAAATCTCAGCTGCGCAGGTTAACATTGGTTTGGTCTGAGTCTGTCAGAGTTGCTGTTGTGATTTCTGTTTTCACTGTAGATCAGACTGAAATCAGCTATGTGTCAGCAGATGTGGTTAAAAAAGGAACTAGATGCAAGGCTTTATGGCACGTTGTAAATTTAGGAGTAAAGATAGGTCATTATATTTAAAGAAAGAAAAAAAGATATATTTTCAATCCTGAATGAAGTATAAACTGTTCATATATTATAACGTTTTAAAAAATTGTTGCAATGCTTTCACATGTAGTGATGCTAAAATCAAATCTGTTGATCATCTTATTTCTTTTTTTCAAAACATGTGTTAGTCATAAATATAAAGAAACTATTCAGAATTGTTTTCTAATTTCAATCACACATTCAATTAAATTTTTCTATGGACTAATAAATAAGTTACCTGCTATATTAATGTAAGCATTGAATATCTTATAATTTTTATGCTATCCAAAAATGTCCAACATGAAGAGAACAATTTTATCCTTGGTATGGAATAGCTTGTTTCATGTCTGCAAACTTGCTCTTAGTCTAAATATTCAGTATTTTTCAGTATGTTTAAAACAACTGTAAAATAATATTAAACCCCACAAATACCTTTGCATTTCCTCAATTACTTCACTTGAATATGCACAATGTTTTATGTAATATCTTCCAAAACAAGGAGTTCAGAAGGATGTTAATTTTCATTCTGAATTTTCAGAAATTAATGCATTTTGATATAAGTGTGAGGTATTTTGGCTTTTATGCTTTATTTTACTGTTACAAATGATTAACTGAAAATACTATTTAGGTTATCGTTAGTCGACATTTTTTAGCATAAATAATTTTTGTTGTCTTAATGTCAGTCAAAGAACAGATTATTACTAGCTAACTCAACTATAACTAATCACTTAGACCAACAAAATGAATGTCAACTGGAAAGGAAAAAGCCCACAAAACATAAACCCAACACCTTTCTTTCCATTTTTCCCCCCTTGCCTTCTGATGCCAGCAAAGATAAAAGCTGTGCAATTACATCTCAGCAGCCAGGATGCTGAGTTTCACTAGATTTATCAATCAGAAAGCTCAATTTATTTGTTCACTTTCATAAAATTTTGAAGTGGGGGACAGAATGGTAATCCAGTCTTCTGTCTGTATAGGTGCAAAATTATTTCCAGCCTGTATATTTCCTTGGTAATGTTTTGGCCAGTTATTTTAGAATTGGCTAACATTGGGCAACTCTTTGCTCTCTGGGGAGATTTTTCTAATGGTTAACTCACAGTCAGGTTTTCCTTTATCCTCTACTGATATATTCCCTTTATTAATTGCCTCCCATTACTCCTAGTTATACCTCTTTTTACTATGTTAAATAATTCCTTTTATGCTAAATAATTCCTTTTTTCCATTTTTGAGTTATCACTGTGTAACATTGCTGTTCTCCTTTTTATGGAAACTGTCTCAAATTGGCAAGATCTAAAATATGCTGAGTTAAATCTGCTATAAAAGAATTTATTGACAATTACTATAACTTAAACACAGTCCTGCTTTAATAAGCTCAGCTAAAAGTGAAGTTCAAATAATTTTTGTTAGCTGAAGCTGGAAATCTATTAAAAGGAGCCCTCTATTTTGAACTGTTTTGTAGTGATGTAATGGGGCCAAATGATTAAGCATAGCTTAGATAGCCAAAATCCTCTGGGTCAAATTACCCCGTCTGCTGAGAAGAACAACAGGGTTGAAAGAAACACAGATGCTGGACAAATGTTTCTGATAAGAGGAGACTTACAAGACTGTCTCCTTTTTCCAGGGTTGAAGATAATTTTGGTCGGCTCTCCTTTCTCTGCGTTTTCCGGAAGGCTGGTGACTGCCTAGTGATGAAACTTCTGGATATCCCCTCCCAAAACTCTGCGCTCTCCTCCTGTCTGAGGGAACTGGGACTTGGTGCTGCAAATTTGGCCTTATTCTGATCCCAGTGAGAGAAGAGCTGGGCAGGTTCATTAACTGCATGTACCCATGACACAGCATGGTGGTGCTGGTGCAAGGCTGGCCTCGGCCCCTCTGCACCATCACCCTCATGTCCAGAATCTTGTAAAGTCTGACTGAGCCATAGAGAAGGGAAGTATCTGCAGACAAAATTTCTGATAGGGTTGGATCAAACTTCTTACATGGGTTGGCCCAGCTAGGGGCGGGGGCAGCAATTGCAGGCTGGCTGCCACCACAGGGGGAAATGATAAGGTTGAGTGAATGCACAAAACTCCTATATTTTCAAAGTGGGTAGCAGGCTGTACATGTACATGTCACGGCATGTTGGGAAATTTGGATGGTAGAGATAGATAAACTACGTCTAGTTTTCTAAACTCTCTTCTATGTCAGCTTCCTTTCCCTGGAGAGACCCCTAAATTTAGTTAGAGAGACTTTTACACCAGCAGCCTGACAAGGATTGAAAACCACTGCAATAATGTTGCTGCTGATGCATGCTACCACCATGGTTACAGCGAGAAGGTTTGCTGCTCTTTGACACTGTGCGTATGACATTAGTAACTCTCCATTTGCATCAGGGCTGTTTTTGCAAAATAGCAAGAAGATTCTACCCTGGCTGAAGTTAATAGAAACTGAAGGCTCATTCTCTTTGACAAGCTAGACATGTTTTAAGACTACCTGTGTATATTTAAATGGGGACTTTTTTTTTTTTGTTGGGGTTTTTATTTCCCCCCCCTCCCCCCCCCCTTCAGTTGGTTATCTTTGTAAAATGTTGATTTCTGCATCTAAAAGGACTGGGCCCTCTAACATGTGTTGATAATTTACTTTATTCTATTTAACTGCCTAAAAGGATGTGACTTTGTACAAAGCTTTCAGTGTTGTAGCGATGGCTGTCTTTATTACAGTACATTTGCTGGCCAGCATATTTGTTCTAATAAAAATTAACGTTGCTGAGGTTCTTCTTATTTTGCAGTTTAGAGTTGTTTTTGGAATAGGTTGTCTTGTCTTGCAATATGATCTCTTCCTGAGAATACCTGAAAAGTGACAGATAATGTAGGCAAAAATCCTACAAGTACTTGTAAATATTCTGTTTCACAATTACATTTAAAACCTTCATATATTTTTTTAATTTCAAAATAATTTGTTTAAAACAATTCTGCAATCTCTTGGAGCATGTAAAAGTGTTCCATGTAAAGAGGTCCCTCTGCCCTTGTTCTTTAGACTGCTGAAAGATTTGAGTGATGGTGCAATGCTTTAAATTAAATATAGATTTGGGGTTCTGAGCCTGCTGAGCTGAGTGCTGTAAACACTGGAGGACCAATCAAAACAAACATAAGTGACACAAGTGATCTTCATTGAATCATTTGGCATTTCTCTTGACTTGTTTAGAGACAAATGCTTTTGTTTCCTTTGGCGCAATATTGTTTCTAGATCTACTCTGAATTTTCATTTAGAGAGAGTACATCACAAGATAAATAGAATGCTTTTACCTTGAGCAGCTACTTAAAAAAAATGCAGAGCATAAAGCAAGGGAGCTGTGGCATTTGGAGGCTCTATTTTCATGATGTGATGAGCTGTGTTCCATTCCTGGTCTCTTTTTACAGTATCCTAATTTACAGTATCCTACCAGTCTCTTTTTACAGTATCCTAACTCCATCATGTGCTGCGTATGAGTAAAATTCCCAGCTTGAAATTGCTATGCCTAAGTAGGAAAAAGTATAACACGCATGTGTGTGTGCGTGCACATTGTGTGTGTGTGTGTGTGTGTGTGTGTGTGTGTGTGCATGTGCGTGTGTATTCATTAACATTTGGGGTAGCAGGTGTTGAGAGCTTTTCTTCCATGGTGTGAACACATTTTGCATCAGTGGAAGGCGCTAAGAGATCTTCTGCTGCAATCTTTTGTGAGTAGCAGCTTAACGCTCTTTTTAGTGCTTTGCTAGAAGAGGACCCTGCAAGCCAAGGCTCTTCTCCAGTGCTAACAGCTACAGAATATTGGTCAGCTAAGTGATGAAGAGAGCTTATATGCTAAAAGGGGAAGAGGGTTATCATAGAAAAAGTCTCCCAAATTTAAAAATGTTTTAATTGGCTGGGAAAGAGGGACAAGAGGGTCAAAGCTTTATCTTGTAACTTTAATTTTTAAGTGCAGAATACTCATTGGAAAAGTTAGACTTGAGTTGGAAGAATAAATGATTGTGTAAGGATATGTTTTTTTTCACTTCTGTCATTAAAGAGCAGGGAGGCATGTAAGGGTAGCATGTGGAAGGGTATATATTTATCATTTTTTCCCTTCTTGCTTTGTACAAGAGCTTGACCTTTCTAGTAGGGAGCTGACCTGTTTGTCCTCATTTTGGTCCTTTCAAAGGCCTTTTGCATATGCAGTTGTGTTCACTATTAAAAATGTGACTAACTTGGGAGAATTTCCTCTTTTAACTGCAGCAGGAAAATATTCTCCTTTGTCATAAAGGGATACCAATGCAGGTAAAATAAAGATTAGGCTATTCCAATACCAATCACCTACTTATGCAGCATAGAACATCAGAACAGAGATATGGGGAAATGAACAACCTGTGCAGAAAGACGAGAGAGGAGAGTGAGATGTTAAAAATAAACAAAACAAGTCACTGATGAGAACTATACTTAATGCAAAATGCATCTTTCCCCCTAGAAGGGCAAAATCACACACCTAGAATGTCTCATACTGGCTGAGAAAAGAAAGACTAGTTAGTGGCCAAGAACACCCTGATGTTCTGTGCTACAAATTGAAAGTGAAGGTTACTTTATTGTAGACTTTATCTTAAAGCAGTAAAACGGGTAGCTGCAGCTACAACTGAAAGTATTGATTTTGTAATTTCAGCAAATTAAGAACAAGACAGGAAACCTATTAAACCTTTCCACTGATTGCCAGGGCACTTTTTGGTGATGCTGGTGCTGACATTAAAATTGCATGCGCTGTCTCTTTAAAGCCAAACATATACATTTTACAGAAGATAGTGCCAGCTAACATGCTGAAAAAGGATCTTTATAAATCTGTGTAATTTCACATTTCAGATGTGAAACTTTTGAAGCCTGATGACATGAATGTCAAGCAGCACATCTAAAATTTTCATAAATTATGGTTCATGTTAGATGTGCTTTCATTACATTTTAATAAATTAAAATTTTCACAAAGCCAGAAGATTTTTTTATAATAATAGCAAAGATGGTAACGCTAGTAATAGCATTATCTGTCAGAACATTATGAGTAATGATTATGTAAAAATCTATGTAACAAAGGCTAACAGAAGAAATGATCAAATTATATTCTTCTGTATCTTGTATAAAACAAGTTATTTTATTATGGTAGCAAAAACCTAACTTCTCTTAAAGCAATATTTAAATTACTTTTAAAAATTGGTGTAATTAAATTCATGTGAATTACAACAGTTAAGATCAGTTGTTTCATAAAGGATTGTTTTAAATCTTTGCTTTAATATTACTGAGTATAAATTAAAATGTTGTGCCTTTTACAAATGCAGTATTTCTAATAGTCCTTAAGAAGAAAATTTTTCATTAAAATCAGTACAGGGCAAGGGAAATTATACCTGAATCCACTTTGAGCACCTTATAAAGATGTAAGTTTCCAGTTTATCCAATTCATAAATATTTGTTTCATCTGAGCTGGTCTTTGGCATCATTCCAGTGTGTAAACAAGCATGGGTTTTACACACACAAATCTAATTTACAGGCAAACCATCATCTACATTTACTGTAGTAGCCAGCAGTTTGTGATGTGCCTGTCACAGAAATGCACAGTGACAAAGGAGACAGTGGGAATGTTAAGTTAAAAAGAGATTGGATTTGTAACAAGAAAAGCACTCTTAAAAAGTGTGGGGGACACTGCTGAGACACTGTGAGCCAAAAATCTCAACCAGAATGGGCTTCAGGAACTTGTAACAAGTATTTACACCTAAACATGTGAATAAGAATGTGCAACTTATGTTAGCAGGGAAGCCATGAAACAGTGTATGAAAATGAGTATCAGGTGTGAAAACATGTATCTAAAGATAAAGCTGAGGAAAGGTGAAGTGGATTTAATAGTCAGAAAGATCTCAAATAAGCAGGAGGGAAAACTTAAGAGGAGTACAGCACTTCAAACAAATGAATAAAGTCCTTTTTCTCTGCTGAAGGAGAAATGCACATGTAGAATGCTGGAGCACTGTAGCCACCCACACAAAACCAGCAGAAGTTGGGGTGCTAACAGTGACTTTGCAGCACATCTCTTCAGTTTACCAGAAATGCACACACATGCCTGGTTGTACAGACCTGTATATTTTCCCTTTGTTTTCACAGCAGATATGCCAGGTTACTGATGCCTGCCAAATCGAATACTGCACGTTGCATATTAGAAGTATATTCAGATAACAGCTACAACTCCACAAAAACATTGGTGCTTTATTGTACTGTAGAGGCATAAAATTAAAAAGACATCCACCTCCCACACACTTCACGATTTGAGGCTTCACTGAATCTGGAACAATGACTATGAAGAAGAGAAAGGTGCAATTAGAGTAACTACAGGTGCATACACATGTTATTCACAGTGGCATACTTACAGGTGGCCACCAGAATAACCACTCCCAGATAGTGGTGATTTGTAGGCACAGAGGCAAAAGGTAGGTTTTTCAGAAGGAATTCATCTGGTAAAGATCAGTAACTGCTTGAGAAATGATGCTTTATTTGGTATAGGATGGCTTCAATAACCTGAGAAAAAGTTTTAACCTACCTTGCTGGAATTCCTTCTGGCCATTTGACGATGATATTTTATTAAACCTACTGTGAACTTGAGTCTGCTCCTGATTTTTTAGTTTTGAGTGGCCTTTCTTCCTGTTAAATGGTGCTTTTTCACTTGTCCATTGCAGATACTTGCTACCTGCCACTCTCCTGTACATCTCTAATTTCGCCAGAGTTGTGATTGGTGGTATTTCCACTTAAGTTTTANTAGTTTTTAATGGAATGTTCTAGTTTTGAACTGGAACATATGCATATATATGTTTTATTTATTCCTATATGTACTTATGTATATAAATATAAACATGTACCAAAATCTCCCATCTTTTGGTTTCAGGTAGGTGGAAGAACAAAACAATGGCTAGATGGCAGAAGGTGCATCCTGAAAGGTTCAAGTCCTTCCTTTACTTGATATAAAGTGAAGATTAGGATATCAGTCTTCTACATCCAGAGAGAAGACCTAAAATTTAGAGTGAAATAATGTCTAACATGCTTTTTATGCAATACAAGAGATGGATGGAGACATAAACAAGAAGAATCAGTAACCAAGTAAGGTGGGAGATTTGCTGGAACCCATACAAAACCCATAATGTCAAGTTGTGTGTATGTGTTTCACGGTCCTGGGAAGTGCCCTCATTAAAAGCTCTTCTCTGGTATTCTGCAGAACTTGCTTTCCATATGAAACACTTGGAAAATCTACCTTATGACCCAAGACATAATGGGAAAAAATATTAAATATACCAAAATGCTGCAGTACAGGAGAATTGTGTCCTGCACATGTTTACACTGAAAGTATTAGAAGGGTTTTTGACACACATGAATCTGTGCTCAAGAATGCACATATGCACACTGGAAAACACTGATCTTTATTAAAATTTGATTTTTTGCCTTGAAGTCTGTCCAGAAGCACAGACACAGAACTGTCCAAAGGCCACTTGAAATTGAATCACCAAGTGACAAAAGGTTTGGTAGAAAAATACTGATTTTGTGGAAGGTAACTGTGGATGCCAATGCTTCCATTTCTTACTGTGTTGTAAATAAGAAGAGCTAAATTCTTTTGCATGGTCAATATTAGGTTATGTACCACTGCTGGAATAATGAATTAGTTGGAAAATACACCTACTGATGTTGAGATATTAACTGAAGCTTTCAAGGGCTAATTTTCAGCAGATATACAATGAAAGTAAACTTGTATTTGAGGGTTAAGGAAGTCAATAAAGATACAGTTAATAAGGACTGTGCTAAATGAAATAGTAGGAAGCATTGGATATACTTGTAATAAATGGCATCACTTCAAACTGAGGTCTCAATGAAGTTTCTGCCTGAATTTCACAGAAATAGCTTAAAAATAACATAAACAAAAGAAATTCTTACAAGTGTAGACTGAAGAGAGAAATCAAAATTTAAACCATCTGAAACAAATTGCTGAACTGACTAAAGCACCATTTCTTGGACAATGTTGCCAAAGCAGATAAACACAGATCTATAGAAAACCTAATATAAGTAAATAGATTTTACACTAG
>VXBX01006699.1:217733-236661 GCA_013400415.1 Scytalopus superciliaris | reverse complement strand
TTTTTAGAAATTGAAATAGAATGTAATTACAAATAGTGATGAGGAAAGTAGGGAAATAGAAAAAATATTTTCTCACAATTTATTTTCTTCTGCATGCATTGTACAGTGTTCACATATAGTAAACACAGAAGGTGCATGAGTGTACAAATACACACAGGGGTTTTATTGTATAAGTTCTGATTTTCTTTGGTTTCTCCTTTTACCTAGGTAAACAAACAGATAGGACAAGTGTTCCTTTATGAAGAATTGACTTTTTCATTGCAAAATCATTGAGTGCTAAATACTCTTTGATGACCTGAAAAATGTTTCTAAGGATAACAGAAGGGAGGAATCTTTTGAAGTTTAAAGACAGTATTTTTTTTCTTCTGCTGCTTTCAAACAAGAAGAGAGGGGAGAGAGTGAGAAGAGGGAAAATATGTTTTCAGTTTATGGAATTCAGTGGTGTGTGAAATTCATAAAGGAATTTTGTTTTTATTTTCTTTGTTCCCTCAAGTTTTCCTTATTGTTCAATCAATCTTTCTACTGAGGAAAATACACGAAAGGAATCATTTTGTCTCATGATTGTGACTCATAAAGATGTGGTTAAAGACAGAAATGGTAAATTATTGTCTTGAATCAAACTTGTAAAGAGTCAAGAAAATATCAGATGTCTTCCAGAAATAATTAAGTGAAAATCAATAGCTCTGTTTGTCAGTCCCTTACTACTTTTTATTTTTTAACATTTCTCTAAGAAGTAAATGGGTTGCATTTTGGTTTTGTTTAAGTCTCAGGATGTTCGTATGTTGTTCAGAATTTACTGAAATTATTCCCTTTCTAGTTTCTTATGCATTTCCTATTATTGCTTCTTCATTCTTGAAACGCTTTCTCTCTCTCTCTCCTTTTATTTATTTTTTTTTTAAACAGGGATAGTGTACTTTTTGAATCTATTTTCCTTTATTCTTAATGCAAATCAATTAACAGTTATGCAGAAAAAATGGCAAGACTGGTGTTTCTCTATGTACCATTTACATCTCTTTTCCTCTCACTTATGCTTTCATAAGCCATAAATAGGATTATGTTCACTGTTCTTGGGGCTCTTTCTCTGCCCATGCCCCCTTTTTCTGCCTTGCAGAGTGCTTCCCAGATTGGGAAATATTGAGTCTGTTGGTCACAACACAACTGAGTGTATATGCCTGTCAAGCATAAACAATTTTCCATATTCTGTTAGTTAAGACTTCCCTCCTAAGCTACCACTCTTCCAGTCTGAGTGCCTGCTAGCATCACTTCTGGATCCCCCACTGGTTCTCCTCTCCAGTTCCAGTTTTCCCAGTAAATGCTTCTCAAAAGAGGATTGTCTTTCCCCACAGCCCCCACTTTTTCCATATTAAATGTGTGGCTTCACCCGTCTTTGCTATGTTCCACTGTTTCCTACTGAAATTAAAATTATCCCATAATTCCTGTAAATCAGTAGAAAAAATATTAGAATATTCTCTATGCTTACTCTGATACTGACACTGTCCTTATCTTTGAAGTGTCAGCTTTTGCAGTGACACCTATATGTGGAGCTATAGAGTAAACTGTACAACTGGAAATGTTTTTTATTGTGATATGGGAAATGGAATTAGGTTTAGAATTCCTTTCTTAGTTTTTTTTCTCCTTTTCAAAAATCCCCCTGTGCAACACATGTTTAAAATGTGTTGTGTCGAAACAAATTGTTTGGTAACATTCCCCTGGAATGTGATGGAAAAGTGATATTACTTCTATCTCTTCAGGCAATTTGCAGCTATAATGCATGTTTACATTTTTTCCCTCTGTTTTGCTTAATCAAATTAGATTTTCTTGACTGCTTTGTTTCACGAGTCACCAAAATGTGTTTGATAATTCAATGCTAAAATGTGGCTTAAGCATATTATTTTTTTAAGCTCAACAGCACACGGGGAAGAGACTAAGACATTTTTGTGTAGTGCTTACTTTAGATTTCTTTGTCCGGATGACCAGAAACTAGCTTGGAGTTGCAGCCTTAGCATCTCTGAAGGAAAGCTTCTGCTTACATCTCTGAATTTGAGGTATGATACCTTAACTGCTTTTTCAGATGTTAAATGGGTGATGCTTAAAATAAGACAAAGCAATATTTGAGGAATATGAAGGCAATTTTTTATAGTGAAGAATAATTTCTAAAAGGAAGCAATAGAAGGCTGCAGCCTGGGACACCTGAAACTGATATGTTCATTGTCCCAAGAAAATTATTCTTGCTGTCTACAGTGTACAGCTTAGTTGTGGACTAGATGACAAAGTAAGTCTTGTAACTTTTGGTTTGATTTTTTTTTTTTTCAAAATCAGGAAAAAAAATCTTACTTATCTACTAAGGAAGATCATTACAATGGGAGAAGGTGACCAACAGGTAGTCAGATTAACTGCTGTGTGGTCCCAGGCTGCCTGTTGAGGTGTGTTCCTTTGGGGAAGTCTCTCTCCAAGTGGAAAAACTTTGTTCTTATTATCATTATGGATGCAATGGGCTTCATCACTTAGCCAGAGGAACTTGAGCTCAAACATGAACACCAAGTCAAATCTATAAACAGCCTAAGGTGGTCTGTCATATTTTGTGGTAGGAAAAAGAAGCTTTGAAGAGAATTTTTTTTTTCAGCCCTAAGTAAATGAGCACAAAATTACACATTACAAATTCTTATTATGTGTCTTATCTTTCCCACCACTGAAATACATGGATTTTTAATTTGGAAACATGACTACAAATGTGACAGCAAGAAAACTACTATTTAAATATGAAACCAGAATTTCATATTTCCAGGAAGGAGATAAGGATTAGAAACATGTTTTAAACTGAAAATCCATCTATTTCTTCAGGAAATTATTTGGGCAAACTGAGAAGAGAGGGTTTGAAGGATTTGTCAGTGAAGGAAGCAATATCTAAGCAGCAAGGTTGTTCTACAAAGAACAGGTAATTTAATCACCTTTATAATGAATGTAATAACTAAGCATTGGAGTAGATTGCTGAGGAAGATCATGGCATCTCCATTGTTGTTATTAAACAAAGGAATATCAGAAAAAGACTGGCTCAGATGAGGCCTTTATGTACAGGGTTGGATTGTTGATTTATGAGATTTTATTCTGGCTCAATTTCACTTCTGAAAGAACACGTACTTTTTTTAAAAGAGGTGATTCTGAGAGAATGACAAACCTCCATGATCACTTCAGTAAGTACTGCCAACAACAGAAGCAAGTGAATATGGTCAGACATCTAAAACAATCAATGAGACTGAAATTGGGAACTATGGGTTGCAAACTCAATGATGTTCTGTTGAATGGAAGATGGACATGGTCTGACTGTGAGGCTGCAGAAAGATCAGCCTCAGAAGGGATCGTTATTGGAGAGGGACTTTTTATGTGGACATGCAGTGATAGGACAAGGGACGATGAATTTAAGCTGAAAGAGAGTAGCTCTAAGTTAGATATTAGGAATAAATTCTTTACTGTGAAGGTTGTTGTGGCACTGGAACAGGTTGCTCAGAGTTGTGGATGCTCCATCCATCAAAGTGTTCAAGACCATGTTGGCTGGGGCTCTGAACAACCTGGTCTAGTGGAAGGTGTCCCTGCCCATGGCAGGGGGCTTAGAACAAGATGATCTTTAAGGGCCCTTCTAACCCAAACCATTCTATGATTCTTGCAGAAATGTCTGAAAAACCCTGGTTTTGCTGAAGGGTAGCAGGGAGAACAAGGAACAGGACTGCAGCATTGCACAGGGTATGTGCCTGCTGCCTTGCAGCTGCCACAGTACTGCTGCTGCTGCCTGAACTCTATGCATGTGCTCTGATCTAGCTCCTCTCCACAGATCTGTCCAGGACTTAGGCCAAACAGTTTCACATACTTCTGGAGGACAAGAACTATCAATTCACCCTAGTGGTCCCCAGAAATGAATATCTCCCTCCCTAGCAGGGAGCAAGATGTAACACAGTTGAGATTTTTCCTAGCCTGGCTCTTCACCACAGACATGGGTTTCCTTTCTTTCCTCATTGAAAACGATTCCCACAGTCTATGACAGAGATAAGGGTGAAGACTGTGCGTTGGTCTACTCACAAACATTTTTGACAGGTATCCACAAATTTTGTGTTGATTGCCTTGAATTTAGTGGAATGTCACTTTCTACCAAACTTTAATTTCAGTTAACCTTCTGACTGTTGATTTGGAATGCAGAACTGCTCAAGACATGCATCTCCACTGGCTTGGAGATGTCTCATACTGCATCTACCAAAAAAAGTCATAACCCAGGAATGACTATCTGCAACCTAAAATATGCCTGCTGAGGTGGAAAGTGTTCTATAACCTTTTCATATTTGTAATAGAAGAGATGTTTGATTTCTACTAGTTCAGAGCTGCAACCTTTTAATGAACCACTTAAGGTGCATGAGGATGATTGGTTTTCCTTTGGTCTAGGGAACCAACCTTTCCTGAAGGGCTGGGAGAAGCAAGGTAATTGGGAGACAAGATGGGGTGGTACTTTGTACCTGAGTGCATTGTGTCCTGTGGAATATAGGGCACATTTGAAATATCTTTCCTGAAACAAAAGATGCAAATTTAGTGCCTTGGATTCACATTTTTGTTCTCTGCACAAACAAAGGTGATATTACTGGAATTCTGATTAAGTCTAATGAAGGAAAGTGTAATGTATTCATTCCTTGCTTCCACTCTGGCTTCTTGAACAGATTAGCTGCAAAATTTGCTCTTCTTCATGCTTGCAAAACATAAACATAGTTAAAAGGAAATCATAATACTATTTGATGTAAACCCAGTGCTTAATTTTTAAATCTTTAAAGAATAAAAGTTAATACATCAATAGCAAATTAAGAAGATGACATCTTGCTCTATTTATATTAATGGTTAATAATCAGTAGATTAACACTGCTGCATACCAAGAGTAGGTTTATACATTGACAGTAGGAGGTGATAACATCCCATTCAACCATAGGGAGTCTACCATAGGATTATGTGACAGTCATACGATTCCTAAAGGAACTAGCAGACACAAATCTTAGTTTAGATAAAATATTGTACAGAAACATAGTAAAAAATAGAGAAAAAGCAGCATGGGGACATTTTAAGAGAATCTTTTAATTTGTAATTATTTTTGTGCATATTCATAGTATGATTTTCAATGTTTATGAATGCATACCCTTCATATACTACACCTATACTTGCATAAACATTCAGATAGGTTAGAGATAGCCATTATCACTTGTTAGGATAACTTAATTAAACTTGCTTATTAAAACCCTTTAATTCGTTAGTGATAAAATCTTGATTAGTACATTTTCCTGCTAGGTGACCTTCTAATGTAATAGAAAACGAATTTTTAAATGAAGAAAAATGCCTGTGGCAGAGATTTTGTGCAAGTGAATAGAGTTTGTAATACACATAGGGATATAATCGAGCCTAATTAGTGAGGGTGCAAATGAATTTTTATTTCATACACCAAAAGTGTCATTGATGAACCATGGTTCAGTTTGATATGCATTCAGGCTGGCAGTATGGGACTGAAGTCTGTGGGAAAATCACAAGCTAATTCATTGATTGCCCCTTGGAAATTACTGCTGTTAATTGTTAGGTAATTAACATGGAGCTACAATTATACTGGCCTTAGGGGGTGATTAATGTTTCAACATGTCACATTAGCAGAGGCTGGATTTTAAAAGCTTTTCTTTTCACATGGTTTAGAGACAGATGGTATATTGTCTATGGAAAATTGTTTTCTTTTACTAAAGTTTATACCAAGACTAAGTGAATTTTCTTGTGTTATAGCCTATTTATGTGTAGTTGAATTGTAAGCATCTTGACCTGATGTACCTTAAGATATAATGTTGTTTTAAAAATCTCTGTTATACGTGCTATGAATGCAAAAAATATACATATTGAAATGAAATTATTTCTGTTCTTATTTTTTTAATGTAGAAAATAAAAAATAGATAATGTAAATTAGACCACTTCATGGCAGCTCTTACATTACTTAGTACTGATACAGGGAAAAGAATTGCACAATATAATACTTATTACAATCAATATAATTTAAGCAGAAACCAAATAAAACATGTTGAACAAATGAATTTAGTAACAGTAATAGACAGTATATTAATATCTCCACACTTCAATATTTTGCTTTGTTCTGTGTTAAAACTTTTTCTTTTCTTACAATTCCAAGTGTCGGAATAAGACTGGCATAGACTTTTTAGAATCCTACTATGTTCTCTGCTTTATCTGTTAATATGCAGAATTAAATCCTTAAAAATTTCCATTAAAGACATTAGTGCCTGTGTAAGGAAGACTGTTAATGTACACTGGAACGACTAATAATATTTTTACTCTCTTTTTTAATTTCCCCCTCTATATGCTGTTACACTAGATAGACATTTTACAAACTGGTGAGTTATTGGTATTCACTGTGTAAATATTTTCTTGGCAATATTCCTAAAATATGGCAAATGTATGTTCCTGTTTGCAGCAGTTTTGAAAGCACTTCAATTTCTTCTCTTAATTGATAATTGCAGTAAGTCTTGTGAAGGGTTATGTTTAAATGACACAGTTCGAATAATTTCTGTAAATTCTTTAGGTTTATAAAATTATTTTTTTTCCCCTACAGCTAATGAAGTCACATAGTCCAAAAGATGTAATGGTAAGTGAAAGAATCAGTTTCTATGATGGCATATATCTTTCTCTTTTTCTTGGTTCATATTTTGTCTTCCTGTGATACTTCAAGTTGCAGTATTTCTTAGTAGTCTCATGCCATGGCCTTTGTTATGACTCCAGTCACTTGCATTTGTACTGATTGGTCCACTGCAACATAACACAGAAATTTTTATTATTTTCAGCCATGTCTGCTAATAACATAATTTCTTTTAAAGCATCCAAATCTGGAGGATAAGTTTCTAATTTAAAAATAGTCTTTGTGGGATAAAAAACAAACAAAAAACCAAAACTACAAAGAATTGTAGCAAAAGAGACTTGCAAATTTTGTAAATATTCTTTTGTCTTTTTGATTTTACTTTCTACAGAATAGTATGAATCAAAAATTGGTATACATCTAGGTTTCATTCATCTGATTTTTCTTAGACCCTGGGTGTTACCTAGACGTGCAAAGTGGGATTGACTGAACTGAGAGGTGAGTTTTGTGAAGAACTTAATGGAACAGAATGATTAAGAATGATTATACAGCAGAGGATTTGGTTAGTCATACAGGCCTTTGTTTGAATGATCGGGAGCCAGAAAATCTCAGTACATGGGTAAGTTTAACCAGAGATTCTGACCACTGCATTTAAATAGCAGTAGTAGTAAGCTGATACAATGCTTGGTCAGCAGAACCCTTAAGCATATGGTTAGCTTTAAGCACATGAGTAGCTCTGTTGACATTACAATTAAGTCTTTACTTACATGTTTTGTTAGATTAGGGTCATTGCCCTGGGAGGACTTGATAGGGGAAGAACACTTGAATTGGCAGCCTTATGAAGTTACTCCTGGCCCTGTGTCTATGGAATAGTACATTCATCTGTCCAAAAACCTCAAATCAAAGTATCTATGCTCATACATCCTATAACAGATCCTAATTTACACTAGGGCCATTTTGGACTTCCTTAGTATGTAAGAGATATGCAATTATTATTTATTCTTGTTTTAAGGACTGTCTGCATTGTCAGTGCATTAATAAGGGTCAGCCCAGATTCTACATGATTATTTGATCACTAGTAAATATTTGAGGTCATAGTGTTCCTCAAATGTATGTTACACATATTTATGTTAGCTTGTTGGATTATTTCATTCTGAATCTTCATTTGATTTCTATTTATGGGGAGGTTTTTTGTACTAGCTTCTATATTCTATGAAAGAAGTGTCTGTACTACTAGTCTATTTTAAATTTAAGCTTTTATCCTAGTTGGCTGTAACATAAGTGCTAAGACTGTGGTGAAAAAATAGAAGGAAATTGCACAGATTGATTTCTTTTCTTTTTTTTTTCTAAAGTGACTGTAACCATCCTACTAATACTATTTATTGGGAGATTATCCCAAGTCTCAGGATTTCCAGGTCTGACTCATAAATTCTGAAGGCTCTGTAGCCTACTATGCTTCAGAAGACACAATACAGAAGCTGTCTGTCCCTTGCTAATAAAAGGTCCTTGAGACATTGTGGTGTTCTGCTATGGTTTGCAGAAGGAATTATCTGAAAAACTTGGCTGCTGTATGGAAAGGATGTATCATGGGTTAAGAATATTTTTCCCCAATTTAGTGTTCCCGCTGAAACACTCCAAAGCCTGTGCCACTCTCTCACTCCCCCTACCCTTCTCTTCCCCATGCAGGGGGATAGAAAGTGGATTTGGAGGCACAAAAGTTAAAGATCACAGGTTGAGATAAGAAGAATTTACTGGAAATAGCAATGAGATAAGAAACCAAAGAGTAACAGCAACAATACTAATAAGAGAGTGTACAAGAAGCAAGTGATTTGCCCATGAGTGCTCATCCCTGGCAATACCTGGCCATTCCCTCTATCACGCTATCTGACCTGGAAGGGACGCCTTCCCCGCCTTGCCCTCCTGGAAATGACATGAGGTGGTATAGACTATCCTCCATCTCCTACCTATACCCCTTCTGGCTTCTGGAAAATTACCTCTGTCCTGGCTGGAACCAGGACAGGATGCTTAAGGAGAATACCACCAGAAGTACGAAAAATATGAGGCATGATCATGCTTGAAGGAAAAGTGAGGAGGTGAAATAGATGAATTCCCTCTTTCCTTGTCAAAATGTAAACCATCTTATATGCTTTGCAGGGAGTTGTTCCTCTCTCTCCCCTGTGTTTTTTGTTCTAGCAGTTTTCTGGCTTTGAATTAGAAGACAGAATTGGAGGTGGACTTGTATGGGTAAAAAGTGTCATGAAGACCACTGCACTTCTTGTTACATATGTGTGAATATGCATCGGGCACAGGATATAATGTTCTAGAAGAACAGATCTCCTGACAAGAGCCTTCTGCAAAATCTCTGCCTTGTTTGTGGATGCTTTATTATTCTTCTGCCATGGACTCTGCCAAGTTTCCATACAAGATTCCTTATATGAATAGAGCAACTTTCATTCATTCCATTCCTCCTCACCACCCTATCACTCAGCGAGTTTGTTTTTCTACCAGCTACAAGGGCATATTCGCCTCTCTCCCAGCAACACTGTAGGCAATTTGATGGGTAATATGTATGCATTTAGATTTAAAATATTAATAATGGTTGGAAAATTACCCTAACTATCTTATAGTAAAAAAATTAAAAATAAGGAACAAAACTGTCCTTTATAATTTTTCTCAAGATTTTATATTCATGTAGGAGACACCTGTCTTAAGGAAAGCTATACTTGACAGATGTGACTAGAAGGTACAGGCCTCAAACAGAACACACAGTCAAAGATGTGTGTTTATTTAGAAGAAAAAAAAAAGTTGAGGAAATACAGGAAAAGTGTATGTATAGAAAGTTAAAGACATGAAAGCTGCTCTCTTTCTGAAATTTCACACCAATCAACTGCTTAGTTTGTAGGGAAAATGTGGGAATGTATGCTTATTTTAAGCCCAGCTGAGAACTCAGTCCACGGTTGGAGCCACTACCAAGAACCTCCATATCTGTATGTGCCTGTACTTGTATGCATAAGAATCAAATTTCAATCCAATTACTTCTGGGGGGAAAAATGTGAAGGATTATAAAACTAAGAAAAACTTGAAAATGAAAGTACTGTCAAAGTTGGTCAATTTTAAGGAAAAGCAACTTCTAAGAAGGTCCTTTAAAATCCCTTATTTGACTTCATGTTTTTCCACTGATTGCAGTCTTCTCGCGTAAATAATTCTTTGCTTTTCTGGACAGCCATTCAGAAATTAAATATTCCTTCTTGCTTTCACTTTTAAACCATTTCTTCTGATCCTTCCCTTCGTTTCCTGGTCATGCAGTTGGCAATATACCTGTATTTCTCACTGTTGTATTTTGTTGCATATTCTGCAACTCTCCTTTTTGAAATAAATCCTCTGACCTTCTCTTTCTAATGTCTAATGACCACAACGGGCTCCTCACCAGCTTTGCTCATAGTCTTATCTTTTCTGTCATTGACTGTATAAATCTGTTTCTGTCACAGATGAACTGACTTCAGTCCTGCCCTTTGAAAGCTTGCTTAAAGCTCCCTGGCTTTGCATCACCCTGTGGAACTCCAGTCTGAAATTGCATACTTTCTGCATTCTTTTGCCCATAGTTCAAGCTTCACAGTACCTCAGTCTTAGAACAAAAAATAGTTTATGTCTGCACTTTTGCAACTGTATTTATTTTGGACTAATTTGATTTTTGTTTAGGTTGTGGGGTCTTTTTCTCCTTTTTTTTTCCTTTTTTTTTTAATGATTCCTAATATTACTCTATGGAGGTGGCTATGTATATATCTTGATCAGGGTATTTGAATGCTTAGAGATGGGCTGATGTGTTGGTTCCTGGCTGAATCCAGAATCCAAAGAGGCTGATGTTCTAGGGGGCTAGTGCTAAACTATAGGTATTGCATTCACTTTTGCCATGCATCTCTGCACTCTGTGTATGCGTTCTGTCTACCTGCAGGCCCTTTGTATTCTCTTAAATATTGTAATTGTCACACTGAGTAATGTGAGTTTACTGAGTGTAACTTAAGTGTTTAAAAGTAATTTGTCCAGGTATGTGGCCCCTAAAGAAATCTATTGAGAGACCAAGTGCCTCAGATCAGCTAGTCTACAACTCTGTCTAGCCAGGTTTTCTTCATATAATTCACACCATGATTCCAGCAAAGTTGTGCTAGCCAAACTACACAAGATTCACTGAACTATTTTCTGTGGCAAGTTTTAGATCCAACATATGCATAAGAACCTTTTTTAGAGTACTGGATATCCAGTGTCATATAGGGAAACATACAATATTTTCTGCTAACATCTGCTGCACGGTAACTGCTCTTCATCAAACTTTATGTGACACAATTTGACTCTCTTCTTACCAGCAGTAACCTTGTATATTCGATTTTGTTTGAGACCCAGGGACCTATTACATAGTTAGATTTTCTGATATTCATTGTTGCCAATGAACAATGCCACTGAAAAACCTTACCAGGCCCTCCTCATAATGTCAAACAATAGAAAAATCACTGAATTATTTCCAGAAGGTCCTGGAACCTTCTAATAGCAGAATGGTGAGGAAATAATGTCAAATTTCTGTACAAGCTGAGACAAGATGATAGTATATATATTGTATAGGTAGTGCAATACAGTAAGAAAGTAATCTTTACTCTCTCTATGTATTAATCTTCTACAGCCTTCAAAGAGTTTAATTCCAGTCCTTCCAACTAATGGCATTAAGCCACACTTGATTTTTAAATGTGCCTTTCTGCACTAAGTGTAACATCTGGCATTCCCAAAATCTTTTTCAAAATTTCATGTACATTAAAAATGTTATTCTCTAATCATTTTGTTTTTAAAAAGGATTTTAATATGGTCTAGTTCTAAAAAAAAAAATTAAGAATAAATCAAAATATGTAGTAGGGATTAATACAAATATGTATTAGAAGAGCAAAGAAATCACTGAGACAAGACTAATCATCATTTAGATTATCAGTGGAAGATGATTAAAAAACAAAGGATTTTATGACAAGTTATGTTGATGCCATGTTTGTGTAGCCAAATGTTTCAGTTTTATAAATGAAAAAGCCTAAGCTGCTTACAGTGAGACAAAGTAATCATTCAAATTACAAACTTAAGAATTTCAAATTACATACTTCATCAAGTTGAGTCTATTGTAACTTAAAATACATAAAGAAGGATTCACTCTAGTTGAAAAACAGCATGTAATATTTCAGCCATTATGAAATTGCTGTGTGGTTTTCCAAAAGTGTTAATGCCATTAAACCATCTCTTTTTAGGATGAATGCTCCAAACTCATACTGTTTATAATCCAACAGCTAGGAAAAACCTTTTCTTATATTTAATAGGAGATTTTTGGGGTTATTTTTTGGTTTATATAAAAGTAAGCAGAATTGATCTCTCTGACTGTGTGCTCTTGCTCTAATAATTAGATATTTTTGATCAAGACCTCAATCCTTCACATACTTAGCAGAAAGTAAAGTATTTGCTATTCTTATTACTCTCATTGTCAATGGGAGCTTTTCTACTGTAAAGACTGAATAGTAATTTTAGGTTGGCTGTATTCCTAACTTTAGAACTTATTTTTATAGAATATCACTGAAAAAAATAGAAGAGTGTAAATTCCACATTTGTCATAATTATCTCGTTAAAGAACAGGGCTTGGGTTGGTAATCAGAATTCTTTTTCCATTCTTTCTGTTTGGGAACTTCCTTTGAAGCAATTTTATGTGAATGTGATAGCAAATTTATTCTCACTGAAGGGTTCCTTTAAATGTCTGGCTCATATTCATATTGTTTATCAATGGTACCAATGATAGCACTAATTTGTTTTTAATTTTGGTGGATATTTCTGCTTCTGACCCTGCTCTAATTTCTTTAATAACTGTGCTGTATCTCACACCAAAATATTATGTACTAAAATATAAATGTAGTAAATCTAAACTTATTTTTTTCCACTATGATGTTGGTAAAACCCAACAGCAATATCTTGCTACTGATAGAGCCTTTTCTCACTTCTCTGATTTAGTTTTTCAGAGAGGACACTGTGTGTGATATGTGGATATCTGAAGTGCTTATGTCTGTAAGCTGTTTCTCTGCATTGCCTAGCAGTAAATCACAGTACTGGCATCGGTGTGATACCCTGAATGCCTTAACAGTTTTGTTCTATCCTAGTTTAATTATAAGAGCACAAACTTTGTTCATTTCAATATTAATTTAAATTAATGCTCTTGAATATTATATTTCTTTTGTGGTCTGCTGTGAATGAATAAGCATTGAGGAAAACGTAGAGGAGTTTTGCTTTTTTTTTTTTTTTGGTGCAGGGCAGGAATAATTCAGTAAAAATTGATTCTATTAATGTTTTTCTTTTGTTTTCCAAAATTCTACTAAAATAAAACCTGTATGTTGTTTTCAATAGATTAAAACATACAAAAATAAGAAGTATCAAAAACTGAAGCAAATATATACTCTTGTAGCTCATTCTCTGCGCTAGAAGTAATCAAATTAAAAGTGCAACCCAAAGTCTGACTCACTTGGAAAATCTTAGTTTCATGTTTCTATTCTGGATGTCTCAGGTGATCAATGGAGGCAAAATTTACAAATGCGAATTTTCAGGTGAGAATTAATCTGGGGTAAAAATATTAGAACCACATTCTGGTGATGATGCAAATCTGAGCTGAAATAAGAGGAACAAAATATAATTCCCTATTTTAGAAGTAAAATTGTCATGATACATGGGGTCTGCTTGGCATCTTGTGCAGGTTTCGGTTATATAACTTCTATCAGAGGTAGGCCAGTATATTTCCTATCACCTGGAGTGTGTTTGCTCTTTGAGAGCACCTTCATATACATCTGTGCAACTTGGATAAAAAAGGATTCCTCAGGAGCAACCTTTCTGTCTCCTTGATACCTTGCATGCCTACTGGTCTGCCAAATCCTCTGGCAATCAGGGACTTAAAATCCAGCCAAAAGCAAACCCCTAAGCAATATTATCAGCTAGCTCTGAGTCTTATCCTATCTTTCAGGCAGATGTGTTAGCATACAATGACATAATTTCATAATAAAAAATTCCATTCTAAATGCAAAGACCATTTATGAAGTAGATTCTGGAACTTCTTTCTGTTGAAATGATTGATATCAAATAACCACACAATATTGTTATTGTATGACTTAGCTGCCTGCAAGAGCTGGAAGCACATAAGGGTTGATAGTCTCTTCCAGGGACAGGTTTGGTGTTACATATTTCAGCTAAGTGCAGTGTAACATATGTTACATGTATACTGGTACTCCTATCAAGTAACTTGTCAAGTAACTTGTCAAGTCAGCTCTCTTGGCTTCCCAGCAGATCAGCACCTCTTTCAGTGGCACCTCTCACCTCTTTCCTTTCTTAGGTATATACGTGCAAACCCCTGCATAAGTTGCAAACATGATATTCTGAGATTTTCTGGTCTCCTCTATTTTTTTTTTCTGTCACTGAAGAGGTGGATGCCTCTATATTTGTAAATACAGCATAGTTAAAGATTAAAGAAAAAAAACACTTGATCTGATAATGCCTTTGCCATAATGCTGAAGAAAACAATGTCACATTAACAATAGCAGTCTCATTTATTATTAAAGAATTTTTTTACTTTAATTAATCAGATTTATTTAATTTTAATTTAAGAAGCTGTAATTTTTTTATGATGGAGATGTATGCAATAACCTGATATATGATCATTAGTCTGATAAACAAAGTCTGCCTTCTGATTAACTCTTGGGTTTTTTCCTTTTTAATTTACTTTCACTTTCCCTTTTTTTTTGCTCCCCAAATCCAAACCAAACAACTACAAGGTGACACTTTTTGTAGATGTTTTATAATTAAATAATTGTATGTTTTAAAAATTTTTATAAGAATGCTTAGGCAGAAGACTGATTTTTGTTTGAATATTTGTTATGCTATACATGACACGAATTATTTTATTTGAGATAACTTTGAAGTTGCAACAATTAAGGAGTAAAAGGTTTTAAAAAAGGGGTTTACATAGAATTTTTACATTCTACTTTATGGATTAAATAGTTAACTATTTGTATAAGTACATTAAATTTGCTGTTGACCTAGTATTTTCTTTTATTTCTCTAATATTTACCCTACTGCTATAACTATTGATTTATATTTGACTGTCACAACATTTTTGCTTGACTGGAAATGACAAGCTCTTTTAGTCTGATAATAATTCTAACTATTCTTCTCTGCCCCGATTCATCTTCTGGAAATTTTCTTTCTCTGAATATATCTGACTGAGGACTGACAGGATATTCATATCAGGACAGGAGAGTCTGAGGAGAATGTTGCACCAATGGTAGCAGGCCTTGCCCATTTAGAATAAACTGTTACCTAAATCACTGCCTTGTCGAGCGTGTATCCATACGTATCCATTCTGATTTGACATTAGATAATGAAATGTCTTCAACAGATTTCTCCTTAAGACTCAGTAAGCAGATCAGCATGGGTTCTCTGGTAGCTTTCAAATCCAGGTGGATTCCTCCTGTACATCCTATTCTTCCTCAGTGATCTCCTGTTTGCTTTTAATGAGGTCTTTCTGCCTTTTGTTGTCAATATGCCTTCAGTTTTGCATGACATTATTAGCAAAATATTACCAAAGATCTTTCTCAGTAGAGAATCCTGGGCATATGATTTAATAATGTCCAAACTATTCTGTCAAAAACTAGTTTAGAAAATATCTAACTAGCTGAAGAATTCTTCCAAAGCCTGTCTTCTGTTGTTTAACTTGCAGTTTCTTGTGTTGAACCGTATAGAGTTTTATTGGAGATTGACCTGTTGGAGCAAGTCCAGAGAAGGCCGCAAAGATGATCAGAGAGCTGAAGCCACTTTGTCCTGGCAAAGAATGGTTTTGATTTCTGAGTCTACTGGAAACTGTGCTATTCAGATTCCGACATGCTTACCATTTTCATTTGTGGATTGATGGCAGGAATAATGAACATTATATTCCATGAACAACTGAAATAACTCTTCTTTTTAGGAATCTTTCTCATGCATGAGATCAAGCATTCTTGCCCCTTTGTAAATGACAAATCGAAATGGACTGTAGCTGAGATTCAGTCTGAGGTAACCTGATGCCAGGTACCTCAACAAACATTACAGTCAAAGGAGTCAATGGACTCAGTATAACTGGCAAAGCCTAGAGTGGGAGTATGCTGAAGGGGTGCACACACAGCTGAATCCTGTGCTAGGTCTGAGCTGGAGTGCCTTGTGCCATTAGATTTCTGTAGAGTAGGACACCTACACAGAGATGACAGATATTTAATTTCTTTTATGGAGATTTGGGGGTTTTGGAGTTGCAGCTAAAGCCAGTAAGAATTCTGTAGGTGCTAAACAGCTTTGTTAAGGTAAAATGAATTACATCACCAAAGCTAATGTGGAATCGAAGCCTACCTCATGTGAAGGGTAACCCTAACAAGTAATTTCTTAACATGTTTTAGATATGTTAAAATACACTTGAAACTAGTTCTGAATTCCAGAGAGGATAAGCTTTATTGTCATAACTCATTCTTTTTCTGAACAGGGAAATGTGTCTTCTCAATAATGGAAGAAGTGAAATAAAGAATATGTGAAGAAACAAAAGTACTAGAGACTCTAAGATATAAAGCACAACTTCTTATTACTATATGACCAAATTTGCTAGAAGTGAAAGAACTGGGAAACTGAAGTAAGTTGGGGTAAAGATCAGAAACAGTCGATATTGATAGTTTTTTCCTTTCTTCATTCATCCATCTGTCAAACCTGTGTATCCAACCCCACTGCAACACTGAACATACATCACCTAAATATTTTTCTGTGAAGAGACTTTTCCTAATATATTAATTTGATATATAAGTAGGTCAGTTGTATCAATACATTAAAGACATTCAGGCAACTTGTTGCTTTCATGCTATTTTTATCTTATAATTCAGTAGTAAAATTTGGTATTTAAGGGTGTTGTTTGGAAATGGTAACACAACAATTTAATTTTTTTCTGAATAAGTCAAATTATTTTTCCAGAATGAACTATTCTTGGTTAGATCAGCTGGAAAAAAAAAATGCACAAGATTCAAACTACTCTGTTCTGAAGCACTGCTTCATTTCTTTTTGGTGAGATGCACCACCATTATAAGTACTAAGCACAAGCAAATAAGACCCAGTGGTAAGGAGAGGTCAGAGTGGCCCTTAAGGTGTAAAGGATCAGTGGAGGGGAATAGAGAGTTAAAAAAGAAAGAATTACAAAAGTTCAAAACCACTGGTGTATAAAAGGCACAAGGATGTAATAATTTCTTGATATACATGGGCAAGTCTGCTGGAGTCAGCTCACTGGAACAAAATTAAGATTGCTTAGTGTTTCTAACATAAAAATAAATTTTCCAAGGCCTACCCAACTCTATAAATTTAGTTTTTCAGACTGTTTTATTCTGTTTCCTTTCTTGGTGAATATTTCCCTGCTGGTTCAGAGGAACTGGAATGTAAAAGCCTAGGAAGAGTTAGGAAATGTGTACTCATGATCTGGAGTAATTTGAAATGAAGAAGTGATTGATTGCGATCTTCATAAATCGTGTATTGCCTATTCTGGTTTCAGATAAAGTTACAAAAAACCAAAAACAACACCTGTGATGAGTTCGTGTCAATTCATATTTTCAGGATGAATATGTCAAAGCAGAGATGATGAAACTTTTATGTAAAAGCTAACATTCACATTTGTTTAAGTCTTTATTTGTGGTCTTTAAGTATCAGAAAGAAAAAACAATTTACTTTTAGGTGTTTCAAATTCTATGGACACTTTGAGAAACAAAGGCAAAATAAACACAATACAAAATTTCTGAAATAGTCACAGGTCTACCTCAATATTTGTATTTTAGAATCCCGCCAATTACTTGTGATTACTTTCTGGTGTTAAATCCCTTCTAAAGGAATTTATTGCTTTGGCAAAGGTACCAAGACAAGATTATTGTTACTTCTTGTTCTCTGGTCATGCAGAATCGTTTTTCCATGCTATTTCAGAAAACATATGGAAAAGGAAAGTTGAATTCCTCAACTGAATGAAACAGCTGTTTGGTGTTTACTCTTAATCAGTTGGTGAGTAGACTTCATTCATTTCCCTTGTCAATGCATTCTCCTGAAAGGCAAGTTCTTTTTTCATTCAGCCACAAATTTCTAACATATAATAGAAATTCATAACAAATAAAGATATTAATCAGATTTTTGTAAAGTCTTTAATAGTAAGGAAGTCAATAATAATGAAAGCACTTACAAATTGATTATTTATTTATATTGTAAAATATATTTTTGCCATTGACCTTAATAGCATTTTCTGGGCTCTATGCCATAAAGGAGTAATTAACAAGGGGTTTTATATAAATATATAATGGCATTTTTAATCTCATCCCTACAGATGCATAACTGGTTGCATTAATTTATGACATATACACTAAGTGTTCCTTAAATTTAGCAAGTTAGTTTATATGTTGGATTATCTAAATTTTGAATTTATTTACCGCTTCCTATTTTCAGATGCTAAAATGTTACTTCCAAAAAGCTTTTTGTACCACTAGCAAAAGCTTTTCCCTATCTACTTTGAGATTTCTCAGCATCTCATTTATTTTCAGAGTTTGATCAAACTTGATGACTTATTTATAGTAGGCTGTTATTGTGCTTAGTGAGGTAAAAACCATGGATTCTGTTCCAAAAACCCATACTTTAAATCAGATCCAGGCAGTCCAGTTGAACACACTGTACAATTTCTTCATCAGTTTCCACTGAATGATAAAATTTCTTTCATTATTTTCTCTTTATAACCCAAGAAATGCAAAATGTATGACTGTTTTCTAGTATTCATTCCATACTCTCCTTTGTGAAAATTGATATGAAGATTTGTTTAAACTGATAGCAGTAACTACCTCTTCTGTGAATAAATTACACTTCCCATTTCTGAGAGGTCCTACTCTTTTCCTCCTTGCTGACCTCTTCTTCTCCATGTACTCTAAAAAATTCTGATTTATCTCAAACCCTCATGCAATCTGCTTTTCATTTTCTACCCTTAATTTTCTTATCATTTTTTGCACTCTCTCTTAACTTCATTCTCTAATCTTCTCAGTACTGCTGTGTAGCTGATGTTTTATGCCTTGTATTTCCTTTTTCCTTACTTTTGATTACATTTTGGACTTTCCAGCTCATCCTCAATGACTTTTTACTCCTTGTATATGTATTGCAAGATTGCACATGCAACCTTTGGGTATGCATTCATTTACCTCTTCACAT
>VXBX01006699.1:187511-217680 GCA_013400415.1 Scytalopus superciliaris | reverse complement strand
TTTTTATTCAGCTGTCAATATTTTTCCTTTAATGTTTTCATCATGTTAATTTTTCATCTGATGTGCTATATTGCTCTAAAATGACTAGCCCTAAATGTTTTGAATTTTTTAACTAATAGTCCTTTGATTTGTCTTTCTAGTTTTGAATGCAACTCTGGTATTTTCAATTCTTTCATGAATAGGTTTTCATGCCTCTAGTTAAATGATTTCTTACAATTACTTTTTTTAAAGTATGCATAAAAAAGATGGAAAAACCTCGCTGGGAACAGGAACTGTCTTCATTTTGTATAACAACAATTGCATTGCTAAAAATAAACAAATTAATCCTTTCATATAATAAAGAAGTGACTTTGCTTTTTTTTGTGCCAGTTGAGGATTCCACTAAACTAGAATCCTTAGATATCACATTAAGGCAACTCTGCTGCCCATTCCTGTCTGTGGTATATTTTCAAGTTAGCAGACAGGTTTGTTCCCATTGACGGGTGTACCTCTGAACATACATGAGATTTTTCGGGTGTTGTCTTCTCTTGGAATGAAAAACCAGTAGATTAACAGAAAGTAAGTTGCACACTGAATTAATGAATGCTTCAAACTAGTTCAAAGAGGTCGTGTAGCCAAGCTTTTGCTCCCCCTTTGCTCCTTCTGAGGCATTTATAAATTCTGATGATTTAACTTTCTGTTGGTTAAGGAAAAGTTGAGGTGAGTAGTGAGTATGTAGAATAATTGAATCATCAAATAGTGCAGTGGTCATGTTAAGGACTTCTTGTTTAGGCTTCTGTCAAATGAAAGATGATTCAAAACCTCACTCTTGTGAGAGATGCACACACAAAGTAGATTCTAACCCTAAGTATTTATCAGACTTTCAGAAAATTGATTTGAGTTCTTCTGAACTGTACAAAATAAATGAAGTTTAAGCATTCTGGATTAAACTTGTACATGTATTACAGCTGCAAATTGCTTCAGTATACAGAATTATAATTTTACAAGTGGTCAATCTGTAACATGGGCCAAGATTTTACTGCAAAAAAATTAAAGAGACATCAAATACTGAAACAGATATAATATCTGATTTATAGCTAGCTTTAAATAATAACATCTTGAGCAGAAAATATTCTGATTTAACATTGTTTCAGACTCTCACTAACATCAGAAAAAGGGTACAAGTTATGTAGTATCAGTAAGATTCTCAACCTTAGAGAAATACTGAGGAATCTTGAGGAATCAAGTGTTGAATGTTAACTTTACATGAAAATATATACCTAAACTAAGGTGTGACCATGAAAGCTCTCTCTGATACACTGTGCTGGACTGGGGGAAGGGAGAACTGAAAATGAGGAAAGGAACAAACTGGACCCTTAGTGCCAAGCAGCACAAATTGGAGTTAAGATGAATAAGAAGAATCCAAGAGCTATTAATCGAAGCTCAGCACCTCCAGGGATAAATGATTCTTATGCCTGAAATAGATTTAACTCTCCCCAAACAGTAATCTCACTCCTGAACAGGAAATGAAAATAAAAGCGAGCTACCTACCAGGCAAGAGCAGTCTCTACCTTCTGAATATTGCAGTCACTCGAGAGCACTGCAGTCAAGAGCTACTAAATGTCTCTCTCTGTCTCCCACTATAAAAATTTGTGAATGTGAATGCCTGTCCAATTTTTAGCTATAGAGAGATTTTAAAAAAGGATCCTGCAGTTCTTCCTTGTATCACTGCTCTGTCATTAATGTTATTTACATGTTGCATTGTTTGCACTGTACTTTCACAAACTGAAGTACTTCCTCTGCCAGCTCCAGCAACCTAAGAATCATTGCTTCAATTTTGAAATGGAGGAATTCTTAGAAGTTATTATGCCAAAGTTGTGATGAGTTATTTACTTTTTTAAAGAATGTTAAATATGCTGCTACTAACTTTAGGTTTAGTACTATTAGTTTTCAGATATATTTAATTTAGTTCACATGGTTCTATCTTTTCTGATTTAAGCAACACAAAACATATGTTTAAAAGATGCAATACTCATTTTTGATTTTTTTAAAGAAGCTTTTGGCTTAGAAGACAATGGATTGTGTCCAGTAGGATCAGAGTTAGACAAATGCTGTGGCATTCTGCAAGTCTAGCCCTAAAAGTCTTGTCTTTATTTAGCAGCTAAATATGGCAGGAAGGAAGCAAGGATCTAGTACTACAGTTTTCTTTCATTCCAGAGTTCTTTTATGGAAAGGCTTCTTCAACCTTTCCTCCAAAGTCTGTAGTTCATATTTGGCTGTAATTCATATTACAGACATCTTTTCCTGATTTGTGTCTTTCTACTGGGATTTCATTGCTTTGGATAAGTCTAGCTGCAGTGGAGTCAGTGGCAATTTTTTTACTTCACTGGCATGAGGATTTCATCTTCGAGTTCATGTTCCCTAAGCCAGTTCAGGTGCAGCTACTCTAGTAAAGCTGCTGTAGTACACAGTAGCTGGATTCTTCTTTTTCCTTTTCAGTGGATGTGCAAAACTGTATTTTTATTGATTTGCTAGTTCATTCATGAACCAGTATTATACAGAGAGACTCTGACTGACCCTGAGCTGGTATTTGCAAGAGTCTCCGATTTTGTGTTTTAGAGCATGTCAAATATATGATGGGAAGGGAAATTTCTCTTGTCTCTCTGGCATAGCCAAGGTTCTAAAGAACATAGAAGCAGATCTTAATTATTACATTTTCTAGTTGTGTTAGATTGAAAATCAAGGGCTTTTCAACTTTTAATGCTTGTTTTCAATCCCCCATGTATCTCAATCTGGAGAAAAATTACTTCATATCATCTTCAGTTTTCTCTCTCTGAACTAGTTTCTTCTTTTTATGTACTGGGAGAAAATGCTAGACTTTCTAGAGAAAATTCTAAAGTTAGTGGACTCTAAAATGTGTATACACAGGTTGTTCTTGTTTAATTCTCTTGCTGTCTTAACAATTTATAATATTGTTAGTGTTTTTATTTTTTTTTTTAATACTGTGATACTTGAAATTATGTTTTATAGAAATCTCTGGTTAAAAAACTTGAGGTTTTGTTCCTGAGCAGCCATAATCAGATCAGACCTCATTATGTGGAGTTATGGGGTCTTTCCATGTGCTTCACCCCTTTAACTACACTGAATTTCACCTTCTTTGGTATTGGAAGTAGTCTACATTCTGAAACTATAGCTTCTTCATTGCTTAAATAAATTTCCTTAAGCAAATTTCATGCCCAAAATCTCTCCATCCCTGTTTTCAGATAATTTATGAATATATTGAGCTATCTACTCCTCTGCCCAGAAACCTATGTGAATCTTTCAACCTTCATTTTCATTTACCATGAAACACATTTTTAAAATTTTTGAAAAAATATTTATTCATGTGAGGACAGACTTTCTTATCCTGTGGCTGACATGGCTAATTTGTACCTTTTGTTGAGGGTCACAGTAAAATGGTTTTTGAATACCAAATACTTTTTAAAAGTGGATCTGCCTTTTCCACAGATTGCTTACCCATTTTCAAAGGTTTATTTAAAGAACCTGAGACATTTCAGTAGGCACACAAATTTCTAATATGGAGTATTAGTGTACAGAGCTTGTTCCTACAGATCTAGTTCATGATCTCCACTGTGTGAATACTCCCTAGCAGAATTTTTTTAAGATTAAAAAAAAAGAAATAATGTAATAACTATGCTATTATAGAAAAGTGAGATAGAATATGTTAATGTTTGAAGGACTGTGTGGCAGCAGGACATGACTCAGCACCTGTAGGACCAGTCAAAACCAGCTTTCCCTGAGGGACTTGGGACAGTTGTTAAAGTGGTTGCTTCTGGAGCAGAGAAGGTTTGTGTAGATGGAGGACTGAGTAAAGGCAATGCAGAGGGTAAAACCTGCTAGAGAGGTGTAATGAGAACTAGAATATTTTGTATTATTAACTTCAGAAAACTTTCCCAGTGAACCCACAATAAAAAGCCATGAAAATATCCCATAGCAACCAATATTCACTCTTGCCATACTCCCTCATTCACCACCTTTCAATAAAAGCATTAAAGCTCCCTCTAAGACACAGGTACCTTATTTGCTATAATCATGTTTTTTGATTGTGTTTCAAGGCAGTCTTATCTCTGATAAGGAGATGTCATGCTTTCTGTTGAGATATAATAGCAGAGCAGCACATCTCTGATGCTGTATGCAGATGAAGATGAAAGTTGTGCTCAAGCATAGTTCAGAAGTCTCATGTCCTTTCATGCAAAGCTGAGCAGTTTTCTGAATCTTGTAAGACTTAAATGCACACGCAAATTTGTTTATATATAACACTTACTTTTACAATGAATGAGAAATTTGTGCTGAACCTCAAGAGATCCCCATTCCTTTCACGTCTACTCATTGAATTTCTCCAATGACACACTTAGAAGAAATAAAGTGTATGTTTAACTCATTCCCATATAATGTTTTAAAGACTACTGGAATATATATATTTTTTTAAGAAGTCCAGCAAAAAAATTAAATATGTGTAAAACACATTGAGTCTTAATTCCAATATGGTGTAAAGACTACAAGCATCCATTTGTATTAGTATATTAAAATCTTATTTTTTTCAACATAAAGTCAAAAGTAAAGATGAATTTTAATTTAAATGTGAGCGAAACCATTTCTGGAAACAGTAAAGCCAGAAAATTAAATGGCAAAGGCTACTGGAGAGCGTGCAGTGAGATCTTCAAGTATGCATTAGGAGGCCAACATCTTCCCAGACTGTTTGTTAGCAGGAGTAGTGTGCTTACTACAATTAGTATCCTGAACAACTCAGAGATGATCATAGACACAGCTGTTGTTGTTTAAGGTAGCAAGCACATCAATGGCAAGGCAGTAGGTATTGATTTGTGCAGTGACATCCTTCTAGCTATGTCATCTGAGTGAAAGAAGCCCCCAAATTAACCAATAATAAAGTGTTTGAAGATGTAGTAGTTGCCTCTTGGGGCTTGTTCTGGTTAAGGATAGATATGTCTCCTCTTCCCACAGCCATCAATCGTCTTTGAAGGATTGCACACAGGTCTCCATTGGTCAAAAACAAAATGTGAAGTCCAAAAGGACAAAATAGAAGATTGCTGGATTTTATATATATTGAAAATTTCCTCACAGGATACTGAAACACAATCTAACTCTTAATATCCAATTTTAAAAATGTTACAAACTGTGAATAAATTTTCCTCTTTAGGTATTTGAATACAGATGATTTAAATGTATAGTCCCGTTTCCATCAAAATCAGATGTCAAAAATGGTTAGTTGTATCAACTTGATTTTCTTACTGTTCTGATTGTACAGTCCATTTTTGTCATGGGCCACTGGCTATATAGTACATCAGCTGACTGTATGTAATAAAGGGTAACAGGCCTGGACATTGTTGATGTTAGAGCAGTAAAAAGCAGTGACCATAAATACTTAATCCACATGAACATCAATGAGAAAATCTGTATGTAAGTAATAATGATATGACATATAAAATGTTAATCAAAGAACTTGAGCTCTAATTTGGACTTAAAGTGTCCTATACTATGGTGAGATTTCTCTTTATTTAGTATTGTAAAACCTGCTTGTAATCAAACTTTTTACAGTTCTTGAATTATCTTTTTATAAAGGTTATGTATTATATAAAACATTATATGACTGAATTCATTCTCTTGCTGTTTTAGTGGATGGGCAAAAAATTCTGTCGATACATAACCTAAGGTTTAGTTAAGCAAGTATTTGATTAGATTTGAAAAAGTGGATTTATACTACTGATTTTGAGATCCAGATGCAATTATAGACCAAGCTTTAATTTAAAAACTGAAAGTATCTTTTTATATTTTAGTTACATTACAACTGGATATAGATTCAAAGTGGCAGAGGTAAAACAAATATTTGGAAATCATTTATTATCTTAAAAACAATGAATTAGTTGTTTACTTAGTTGTTTTCTATAAATATAAATATTCATTCCACACATTGCAAGTTTACTACTTNTTTTTTTCTCCTCAGAGCTAAAGGAAAAATTAGTTTCTAGACCATGGCTCTCAACATCATGCACAAATAATCCTGAACAGGAGAAAGAGTTAAAAAAATTTCTACATTTATTAAAAAAAATTAAAAATCCAAAACTCTTGCAAAATGTAGAGAGGTATGCAATCTTATACTTCCTTGTAATTCTGCTGCAATCAAGGTATTCTCTGAGTAAATCCACGTTTAAAGTCTTAAGGATTTTAGAAAATGCAACTGGTCCCTATCAACACAATACAACAATTTTAAAGAAGTGCAACTGCCAAACTTGATCATTTTTTTTGCTGACATAATGCTTATTTATAAACTATGGGAGAATGCCAAGAGAGTCTTTCTTTACATCTAATTTTCTGTGCATTTATTTTCTTAATAAACATTTATACTAACCGTTTAAATGTTTCTGTTGTAAAACTGCTGGGAAGTCATAAAGAGATTTGAAAATTTTGTAGTTAAAATCTTATTGATATCTTCATTGTATTAAAAGACTTTGAATAAGGTTATTTATGCATATTTGGTGTTTCCCTTACAAGTAAATATTGAATTTGGAGCCCTTTTCCAGTTTTTCTCTTATACAACAAGGATTTTATGCATTTATAGCAAAGGAGAAATACTTTGCATCAGAACTGAAGTTCATGTTATCCTACTGGGGTCTATTTTAGTAAAAGCAAATAGGATTTCAGGCTGCCTAAGGTAGTTTTGGTTTTGTATTTGTGGTGGGGGTGAGGGGAGGGAAGTAATGGTGAGGGATGCAGGGGGGCTTTTGTTAATGTTTTATTCTTGTCTCACATTCCATAGTATGACTCTTTGACCAACTTTATAATTATTAAAAATTTATATCTGCTACACAGTCTCAGTGTTTGGCTCAGTGTCTTTTAGCATATACAGAAAATCAGACATTTTCAGCTCAAATCAAGTTCCCTAAGCTTTCAGAACCCTGCTCATTTTTTACAAGGTCCTTCCAGTCTCTTTAAAATGCTCATTAGAAGGTAACACAGAACATCAGTCATCTTACTGCTACAGCTTAGGATGGCAGGAACCATATTCCGTAGGTGTTAGCTCTGATGATGAGCAATCTGAAATGTTTAAATTCATTTGTGTGTAAGGCATCACTCTGGGCATCTTTTAGGTGTAGTTGTGGTTTTTAAACCAGGAAGCAGCGTAGGCTAGGAATGGGCAGCCGATGCTCACAGGTTCACTTGGTGACTGAGCTCAGTGTAGCTTTGCAGCAGATTACTTGAGTTTCTGATTGCTGCAATACAATCTTGAAAGCTGAAAACATGGATGGGACTAGGTGCTGCTATTAACAGAAAGCCACTGTAATTGAGGGAAAAGAACAGCTTCTGTAGTTTTATCTTGCATAAAAACACCCTAAAATGTTATAGGTAGAATAATAGTTGAGAAATTTGAGCTTTTATCCTTTGAGTGGTTTTCTGTTTTGTTTTGTTGTTTTTTTGCTTTTTTTTCCCAAATAGGATTTTTTCAATTTTTTTTTTTTTTTTTTTTTTTTTTTTTTTATTTATGGTTTTTAATCTTTTTTTNTTTTTTTTTTTTTTTTGTAATTAAGGGCTGTAGTCTCTTTATATTGGCTGCAAACATCAACATATAGTGTTAATACTAGGTAAAAACATTTAAAAAGCGCAGTTGACCACAACTGAGTCTTGCCTAATCTGTTAATCATAGTAGGGTACCTATCTTGAAAATTAATTCTTTTATAGTAAGGTAGACATTTGATTTTATGCTGAATGAAAATTAGCCTGCACTCTCTTTTTAAATTTGTTGCTGTCTGTTTTCACTCCATGCCCTACTGTATGCAGAAAGTGAAATCCACAGGCCTATAGTGGAGGAAGCTAATATTGTCTGTGTCTTTCACTGCTGGCTGTTACAAAAATCAATACAAAAACTTATGAGCATTCTCAGTAGCCAATCCAATAGAAAATATGTCCCATTTCTGCAGCTTTTGCAGCATTGTTTGAGCTTCCAGGGCATGAAGGTCTGGACATACTTTTTATTGAATCAGATCCTCAGTAATGTCTTCATATATTTTTCAAGAAAACTCAGAAGGTACACACTGAAATAAACAGTGAGAATTGTACAAGTTGATGGTTACACCAGAAAGCTTGAATCAGGATGTGAAGACTAAAATCTGTTTGGCTAGCAGCAGTTTCTCCTGCAAAAATATTTTATTTCTAACATAAGGTCTACTATATCTGGTTGTATCAACTTCAAAGAACACAAACACAGTGCCTGTGGTACTGCCTAATTTTAGAAATATATACTCACCAATAAACCATTAAGAGATACTTCAATAAAAATCATCATGGTTAGAAGTTTTATCCTGCCAGCTTTACCAGAACATGTTCCTCCTTCCTTTCTTCCCCGCCCCCTCCCCCCTTTCTTTTTGATGCATTCCTTAAATATTTAAAAAATTGTTTTAAACTATTCTTATTTCTAAAAATCTGATTTGTGTCAATTCCATAACTGTATGGAAGTGCCTGGAAGATATATATGCAGTCTGAGAGAAAACAGTTGGCTCATGATAAACATAAGATGAAAGTGATGCTTCTAGGCAGAGATTCAAGAAAATTTCTGGAAAGTCATCCTCCCCGTCAGCTGAAGACATCAAAACATTCATCTGGGAAGGAAGTTCTTATTTTATTTGTTGTCTTTATGCATACTTAACGTATTCAGCAAGTCGTATTTTGCAGAAAATTGTCTTCTGTGTCCTCATCTGCATGGACTGAGGCAAAAATTTGTAATGCTGCTAATGGCTGAGTAGGAATAATGCAGACTTCAAAGATGACCTCATTGGCAAACATTGGGAAATTGATACCGAGTCCCGTCATAGCCATGACTGATGTGAGATATATACTGCTGTGGTTTGTTGACATAAAATCTGGTGACTATGTTAAAAAAACTGTATATTTGTCTTGCCTTTGCAGTAGCCAAGCAGAGGTAGTGAAGAAGCAGACATCATAACTTCAGACAAGCTGAGAATCCCAACTCTATCACCACTCGACATGGTTTTCTGTTTTCTGGATGCTTCATTAGGTCTTATTGTTGACGTATAACAGTACAGTTTAGCTTCAAGAACTGAAGTAGTTTGTTGACATCTTCTAAACTTATTTTAATAATATTACCAATACTGTCAATAATGACGTGTGCTTGAAGGTATTTAAACTTCCCAAGAGAGAGCTATTTGGCAATATTAAAAAAAAAAAATAAAATCATACACTGTAAATATTTTAGAGTTAGTAAGGTCCAGTGCTAACTGGTAATAAAACATTCAACATTCAGTAGTGAAGTAAAAATACTTTACTTTTTGTTATGTTGTTCAACATATTTAAAGAATTTGAAAAACATATACATTGTTTACAGGTGTGCTTGTGTGTGTGTGTATTATTTTAATTCCTTGGTGTGCTTTTGTCCTGTTGAAATACTTGATCACTAATGCAAAGGCAATGTTTCACAGAATCACAGAATATGCCGAGTTGGAAGGGACCACAAGGATTATAGAGTCCAACTCTTAGCCCTGCACAGGACCATTCCCGAGAGTCACACCATGTGCCTGAGAGTATTATCCAAGTGCTTCTTGAACTCTGACAGGCTTGGTGCTTTGACCACTGCTCTGGGGAGCCTGTTCCAGTACCCAACCACCCTCTGGCTGAAGAACCTTTTCTTAATATCCAACCTAAACCTCCCCTGACACAACTTCAGGCCATACTCTTGGGTGCTGTCACTGGTCACCACAGGGAAATCAGTGTCTGCCCCTCCTCTTTCCCATACAAGGAAGTTGTAACTGCAATGAGGTCTCCCCTCTGTCTCCTCCAGCCTTAACAGACCAAGTGCCCTCAGTCACTGCTCATATGGCTTCCCCTCAAGGCCCTTCACCATCTTCATTGCCCTCCTTTGGATGCTCTCTAGTATCTTAATATCTTTCTTATATTGTGGGGACCAAAACTACACACAATATTCAAGGTAAGGTCACTAGTGCAGAGCAGAGCAGGACAATCCCCTTCACTGACTAGCTGTCGATGCTTTGCCTGATGCAGCCTGGTAGCCAGCAAGGTAGTCAAACAGGGAAACAAGCTGCCCAGAGAGATTGTTGCGTCTCTTGACTGGAGAGGGTCCTGGGCAATCTGCTGTAGTCGAGACTATGTGAGTAGGGGGGTTGGACTAGGTGATCTCCAAAGAAGCCTTCCAAACTTGACCATTTCATGATTCTTTGATTTTTCTACTCAGTTACTACAAAGGTCCAAACATAATTAATGCTAAAATTTGTCAGATATTTAGTAATTAACTCTGATTTAAAGAGAGTGCATGTCAAGATGTCATATCATCTGCTCTATGTTTTGGAAGTCAGCTAAATAGGAATTGTTTTGTGTTCTACATAAAATGAACTATGATTACTTTGCCTGCAGCTAGTGAAGAAAGACAGGTTGCTATTTTTAGAAGACTGTTTTGAAACAATCTTGGTGTCCATCTGGAATTTCTGAAGAAGCATAAAAGTAGTTAACTTTATACACATGAAAAATTTTTCAAAGAAATTTTCATCTGCAAAATTACATGCTTTAACCTGGGCAGTTGGCAAAAGTATCAGTATTAATACTTGTTCCAGTAGAGATAATATAGTGGAGATAGGTCTTTCTTTGGAGAATTCATTCCTTCTTCCTGGATTTGGGTTTTTGAATACACAAACTGTTTGTTTAGATATAGTAGGAAACACACAAATAGAAATGTTCTCTAAAAACCTGTTTTTTTCCTATTACTACCGCCACCAATCATTCCCATTATTCTTTCTCAGGGCTATTATTTCCAGAGCTTTTCTTGTCCCCCTCTGTTTTATTTTCTCAGTTTCTCTGACAGTTACGCACAGCACAATGTCACAGAATTTCATGTTCTCCCTTGTCAGTCCCCAGAAAATCTTTGCAAATGCTCTAAGACTACTGACAACTGTGTGTCCTCTGGGTGGTGGTGGTTATTGTTTTGCCAATTCTTAGTAAAATGGATGGTAATTGTGTCATTTAAGTTGTTCATTAGTGTCCACTGTAAGAAACCTGTGAGTGAGTAATCTCTAATAATATCACAAAACGTGAATGTATATAATGCAGAACTATTTCTTATTTGTAGTATGTTTATAATGTAGAATATTTCAAATGCACTAGATGAGGTACTCTGTGATAAATTTAGCTTTCTTTTGTTAGGTGATGTTTGTTTTAGAGTTATTCAACCAAACTTTGTGGGACTGTATTTCAACCACAGGATTGTCTGTGATCTGATTGTAGGGATTATCATATTGTAGGTATAGGAAACTTGAGCCATTTTGATTGGTTACATATGCCATAGCTTTTTTATTTCCATTGATGGATTGCATAAACAAAACTTGTAGAAACTTGAAATTATTTTATTGTTCAGCCAGCATGTTTCCGCAGTTGAAACATTGAATCAATCTATACAGACATTAATTCTAATGATAAAATTTGAGTGTCAAAACCCGATATTTCTAAAACAGGCAAACTAATACAGGAAAAGAACAGCTAAAATTACTGATCTGTATGAATTATGCTATATATTCTTCATATAGACACTGTGTGAAATCATTGTTTCCCATGACTGTATGATGTGCATTATCTGGAATAACAGAAAATAGGTGAGAATCAACAGCTAAATATCTATACATTTCAGAAGCTATCTAAATATGTTAAACTTTGCATTTTACTTGTGTATTATTTATATATTTATGAAAGTCTTATTGTGCGTGTTATGGTTGTGTAGTGGACAGATATTTCCCCTTTCTGGTAATAATATGAGACCACTGTCAAAAGTTTAAAAAAAAAAAAAAGAAAAGAAGAAAAAAGAAAATATCCAGGCAGATCTGAAGCTTGTCTGGTAGATGTGTATATCCTCTGCCTGTGGGAGTGCTCACACTGCAGTAACATTTTATGAAACCACACTGCAGAGTGCAACCTGAAAAATCAAATTTTGTGGTGTGCCAGAGGAAAAAAGTGTGAACAAACTGACTGGTGTATCTCCTCCTTAGCAATCTGCTCCTGAGAGGTTATTCTGTTTGGAAGTATTTCTTTGCACTTTCTACAGAGAATTGTTGCTTTTGCAATCAGTGATTCTTTTCTTTAAGCACTTTTGCACATTTTTGGTTTTGCATCTTGTCACTGTATCTTTCCACTTGTACTAGGTAGTTAAAATTAGTATGTAGTTAAAATTAGTAAAATTAGTATGGCTGAGGTGCCTCTAACACTAAAAATAATACTAAATACCAAAAGGTAGCAGCAACTTTCACATGATCTTCTGCATTAATACCCAATTTATATAAAAGAAAAGTAATATGTTTTGAAAGAATAATTTTCAAGATCAGACTATGCAGTCAAGTTACCTAATTGATTGGAGAATTTTTCATTTCAATTATGACCTTGAAGTCAGTGATGCCTGGAATGCCCCTCAGACCATGTCATGGGTGCTCTAGTAAAGATCTATTGGTAGATCAATTACTAAAAGCAATGGAACATCTGATCCTACCCTTGAAATTAACCGGGAAAAGTAGGTCAGCACACCTTCAGCTGACACAATGAAGTATTATGCTCTCAATGACCCAGGAAGGAAAGCACTAATGATTGATGGGAAGAGATATTTAAATGAGAAAGTTGAAGCACACTAGAATTAAGCACGTCAGAATGATCAAGCAACTCTAGACAGCCAAGTGCCTTCAGATAACAGCAATTTTGGTCAAATCTTATATGAGTTTATTCTCCTTAAAACAGCATTCATACTTATAATGAAATTATAAAGGATTTAGGCTTCAAAGATCTAACAGTCTTTCCAGATTGTAGCTTTTTCTTTCCTGATTGTTCTATGTTTTCTAATAACACTGTTTGCCTTTCATTATCATAATCTCTATATGTGATAGAAAGGCTATTGCCATCTCTTCTGAGCAGTTAAAACCACTAGAAGTAAGGCATCAGAAAGAATTATGCAGGTTATCACTGACACAAGGTTTAAGAAAACTTTTATGATTCAGATGTATTCTTTGAATAAAAATAATAATTGAGAAAATTAACAAAATAGGTGTGGTAATTCAAGAACATCAGAATGATATATAAGTAATTTCTAATTATTCCATCGTCAAGAGCTCAGCATGTATTTATAAACCGCTTAGAACAGCTCTTTTGGTTCTATGTAGGCAGCAGTGCAGCCTAACATTACTCTAGGAAAGGAATCATAGACGAACTGTATAGTTTCTTTCTTTCATTTCCATTGTAAATTAAAATGGATCATACTTGCAAGAAATAGACTTTAGGGGAAGATGTTACACATGTTCAAATGTGTAGTTCAAATGTGAGATGAGGCCAGTCAGTCTCACCTCAGTCCCTGGAAAGGCCCATTCTAGAGGCCATCTGTATCATATGGATGACAAGAAGCTGAGATCAGGAGTAGTCAGCATGGATTAACTAATGGTAAATCATGCTTGACCAACCTGAATGGATGAAGGGAAGGCAGTGGATACTGTCTACCTTGTCTGCAGCAAGGCATTCAACACTGCCTCTCAAGACATCCTCATAGGCAAACTCAGGAAGTGTGGAGAGGATGAGTGGACAGTGAGGTGGATTGAGAGCTGGCTGAATGGCAGATCTCAGAGCGTTGTCATCAGTGACACTGGATCTAATCGGAGGTTTGTCACTAGTGATGTCCCCCAAGGCTCAGTATTGGGTGTGATACTGTTTAACTTTTTCATTAATAACTTGGATGAAAGGCTAAAGCGCCTCTCAGGAAGCTTGTTGATGACAAAGATCTGGGAGGAGTGGCCAATAGACCAAAGTGCTGTGCACCCCTTCACTAGGACCTCAGCAGATTGGAGAGATGAGCAGAGAAGCACTGTCTGAAATTCAAAGGCAAACGCAGAGTCCTGCACCTGGGGTACAACAATCCCATACACTAGTATAGGCTGAGGACTGACCTGCTGGTAAGCAGTTCTGTGGAGAAAGAACTGAGAGTCCTGGTGGACAGCAAGTTGTCCATGAGTCAGCCGTGTGCCCCTGTGGCCAAGAAGGACAGTGGTATCCTGGGGTGCATCAGGTTGCCAGCAGGTCAAGGAAGGCGATCCTGCCCTTCTAGTCAGCCCTGGTGAGGCCACATCTGGATTGCTATGCTCAGCTGTGGGGTCCCCAATACATGAGCGACAGGGAGCTCCTGAAGTGAGTGCAGCAGAGAGCAATAAAGATGACTAAGAGACTGGAGCATCTCCCTTACGAGGACAGGCTGAGACAGTTGGGCCTGTTGCATCTGGAGAAGAGATGACTGAGAGGGGACCGCGTCAATGTCTATGAGTACTTAAGGGAGTGTGTCCAAGATGGAGCCTGGGTCTTCTCAGTGGTGTCAAGCAACAGGACAAGAAACAATGGGCAGAAATTGATGCACAGGAAGTTCCACTTGAATATGAGGAAGAACTTCTTACTGTGGAAGAACTTCTTACTGTGAAGGTGACTGTACAGTGTTGCCAAGAGATGTTGTAGAGTCTGGAGATATTCAAGAACTATCTGGATGCAATCCTGTGCCATGTACTCTGGTATGACTGCTTGATCATGGAGGTTGGAGCAGATGACCCTCTGTGGTCCCTTGTAACATGACCCATTCTGTGATGCTGTGAAATTATTGTTTAAAGCCTGTGTTTAAAGGCTTGTTTTTGTCTGTGAAGGCAGAAGTATTTAATGATTGCTTTCTAGATCAACGGTGAGATAAAAGGTGTGTTTTTGATGAAGCGTGTTACATATTGTGCAATGCCTTTCCCAAGGTTTCTGGGATAAACACTTTAAGAAAATGCAAGGTGAAGGATATTGTCAGTCTCTTACCAGACAGACAGATTTCTTTTCACCACATCTGAAAAGGAGACTATATTTGCTTTTGCCTTTTCTATGACAGGTTATTCAAAGACTCAGCAAACAGCACTTTGAGTAGCCAGGGACTTCAGGTAGTTAATGCTGAATTTGCAAATTTGGGGCTCATTTGTTTTCAATTAAAGTGACCTAGTTTTTTTATTCAGCAATTAAAGGCACAACTGTCACAAGATATCCATTATTTAGAACTAGAAGTTTACTGCATCAACTTTTTCTTGGACTACTAGAAAGAGAATTTACAATGTGCTGCTTTACTAAATAATCTTCTATTGAGGGAAACATTGTTTCCTTCACAGAACATTTAAAATATATACAAGAAATATGAAACATCTGTGCGGAAGGTTAAACTGAACACCCTACAGCCTGAACGAGTCTTGGAGCTGAATGTACAAATTTATTTAATTTTTTTTTAATGAAAATGTGTAACTCTGATGCGAGTCCGTACAAGAGTCTGCCATGGAATTGTTCAGGTTTATGGTGTTACACCACCTGGAGTAAAGTGAACAGGGAGTCTGGAGCATGATAATGAGAGTACTTCGATGTATTTCAGTGTTTAATGTAGACAAAAGTGGTTGTGAGCATAACTAAATATTCCTTACTGCATTTTTATCTATGCTTAAAGTATTATCTAAGGGCAAATTTTCAGTTTGGGAAATAGTTGGGGCAACCAATTTACTTTCTTTGTAAACCCCTGTTAAGTGCAACCTCAAGAATACATTCTTTTCTTAGACTGATTTGGGTTTTGCCAGATACAACTCAAAAAATTTTGCACTGGTTTGTTTCCACCATCTTACTTCTTATCCTTTGGTCCTTGGCCCTTAATAAGGAAAATGATGTGTTAGTGGACTTATTTTCTGTTTCCAGAAAAAGTGTTAGAACTTGGAAAACAATTCAAATTCATGATGGCAGAAATTCTGAAATATTTTATAAAAATATATTTTCATATTTTTTGTCTTATGATGTAATTTCTCTTTTTACTTGATTTCTATGCTCACATACTTTCATTTTTCTCACATACTGATGAAAACTAGCAAAGCTTTTCATACCTGAACTAAAATAGACAGTAAAAAACCCCAATGGTGCTGCTGCATGTGTGTGAACATACTGTGGTGATAAGGCTGATCTAACTCAGTTATTTTACATAGGCCACATGGAATTCATTGTTCTGTTTGAATAGCACCCTGTGAAATTAGCTTTACTTGGCACACTTAAAACATTCAGTGCCAACCTATTAATTTATATCACTAAATGAAATACATTAGAGTGATGAAGGCAACAACTTTACATGTTAATCACTGAAGCAAGCAGGAATATCAATATACTAAAGCAGATTTAAGCTTCGCATCTGAAAGGAAATTTGCCTATTGAAGGTGTGAAAAGCTCTTAGCTTTCATATTGGTGTCTTCATAAAAACCACAAGACACTGTTGTTTCAAGATGAGTATTTAGGCAACCTCAGTGTATAATATTATTAATAAGTGGGAGAAATGGACTTCAAAAATAACATGCAGAAAAAGAGTCTTCCTAAAGTAGGTATATTTTGGGATTAGATAGGAATGTTTCTGGATTGTTCATTTGCTTGTTTGCTTTTTCTGTTTTTAAGAACCTTCAAGCAAAATATATCTTTCAAATGGAATTCTTATGTTCTGATTATTTGCCTGAGTGCTTTGTGGAACACTTTCATTATGTATCATATATGATACAACAAAAATGTCACCTGGAAATTATGATTTCGTTTGAGGTTTGTCAGGTCATTTTTGAGAGCATCAACAAAAGGTGTAAGAAGTACTACAAAGATCAGTTTGTAATTAGGAATGGTATGCTTGGAGTGCTGATTAATTTCAGGTAATGATTTCTGAGTACACTGGATATATAGCAGAGTTTTTTAGTATAATTAGATTTTGAATGCTAAGGCTGTGATCAATAAGAATCAAACGACCATCTGCAAAAGCTATATTTATACAATTTATACAATCACTTTTTCTTTCCTTTAAGTATCTCAAAGCCTAAGGCATAAAGATTGTCAGGATTCTGTGTTAGTACCACCATAAACTCTGCTTTTCTTCTTGCTTTATATAATAGTTACTTAATCTTTTTAATTTTCCTTATAAAATGAAGTTTGTTGGTATTTAGTTCATTTGTATTTAGTTTAGCAGGTGTCAATTTAATTAATAATCAACCAAATGACATTCTAGATTTGCTTTGGATAGCAGTTCAATGCATTCTATTGATTTTTGTATTATTGAATTCGATGTTGTCATCATTATTACTGTGTGCCATGTTTCAGGCAGGATTTGAATTGAACAGCAGTATTTCACTATAGGGAGCTTTTGTCTTTCAACATGGAAATTACTATATAGTTCAGCAATAAACTACTTTCTATATCCTTCTGGGGTAATTTTTAGTTAAAAAAACCCAACCGATCAAACACAATATTATGTATTAAAAGTATTAAAAATGAAATGCTTCCAAAGGTTTTAGCTTTCTAATATACCAGGGTTTTTGGTGGTTTGTTTGTTTTTTGTTTTGTTTTGTTTTTTTTTCCCCGAAAGCAGTAATAATGTGATGCTACCTAGCATTTTAACCTGAAGGCTGAGATTGGACAGTTGTCTACTGTGAAAACAGCATAGTATTCACAGTTAAATCAGCTAAAGGAAGATATCCTGCACTAGTGAACCATAAGAACTAGTCTGGAAGAAAACCAGTATTGACATGGACACAGGTGACAATGGAGGAATCCTTAAATATATTCAAAACCTTTATAATGCCAAAAAATTGGACATCTTGTATTGCATTTTACCTACCTATGGTTCCCTTGAGAGACAGTCTTGCAGGAATGACAGAATTCAAGAACAGTGTAGATTCCTCTCTCTGTTTTCTATACTGAAAGAAGGTTTAATTTCTGTTGAAACTAGAACTTCTTATGAATTTAGAAAATTTTTAAGGAGTACTGCAGCCTTAAACCTGGATAACTACCAGGCAAAATGAAAGGCCACAGATACTTGGATCTGAACAGTGGTCTGTTCCATATCAGTTTGATGATTCTTACGACTACTGAAGTACTGAGAGTATGGAAGTGGCATATCAACTACATCTGTTTTGTTTTTGCAATGGGGTTCAGATTAGAATCAGCTCTTTCAAATGTTTACAAAGGTTTTAGAAAACAGATGGAAACTCAAATCTAAAGCTAGAATTTTTCACAGAATTAAGGAATGATTGAGGTTAGAGGTGACCTCTGGCAGTCATCTTGTCTAATGCCCTGCTCAAAAAGGGTCACTTACACTACTATTCTAGAAGTGTTGGTTATTAGTGCATTTTTGACACACTGGGGGGGAAAAAAGATTAAAACTCTACTGTCCAGAGACAACAAAAAGGATGAGAAATTGTGGAAAGACAAGGATGTTCTTTTCCCATATTTGTGTGGACGTATGAAAATATGTTTATTTTGAATGTTCTCTGATCAGGTAGCCATGCAAGTGTAAACTGCGATTAAAAAATGTGTGGCTAAATTATGTGGAAACATTTTAAACACAAGTCCAAAGAGGGACTAATACAAAAAGACCTGCTTTTCAAAATGGAGTAAAATATGTAATTAAAGTAATAATATGTAGTCCCTTTTGAGGACTTTTTCTAAACTTTGCTTAATTTGAATTTCACATACTTGACATCTTGTTTTGACAATTCATCTGATTATATCAATATGTCACATTATGCAATAATAGTGAAACATGATGTATTTCAGCACAATGAGTCATCCTGATGGCATGTCAGATCCAACATATTCCAAATCAAAGTTCCTTAAATCATGATGATTGAAATATCTATTAAAAAGAGCTTCCCTGCTCAGATTATTTGTGTTTCCTACTGCTTCTGTTAAGTTAAACTGTGTCTTTTACAGTTGGCCTTTCTTGGCTTAGTTTTCTTTCACTTAAAGTCAACACAGAGAAACAGAGAACACAAAGAAAACAGAGCCATGCAAAATCTCAGGGGTAAAATGGAGAGCAAAACAACCTTTTTGTACTTGTACCTTTGACCATGTTTGAAAATATATATCTAGAGGCTTAAAATACATTTCATTCCAATAGTAATTGTGTTTCTACACCTCTCTTAATAATCAAGATAATCTGTCCTTAAAATTTGGGCCAGAAAAAGGAAGTTAGAGACATTTCATGAGTGAGTCTTTTAGCGCAGACTTTGGACAAAACTCTTCTTATTCAATCATGTCAAGAATTCTGGAATAAAGTTTCATTTTATCTTGCTCCAGGAAGGCAAAGCCAAGGAGAAAACATCTATTTCTACATGTGGATAGTAACAAAGAGTATTAAATAATTGTATTTAAGAAATACATGTTTACTCTCCAATTTTGTTACCTGAAGAAAAATTCCTGAGTGATGATTTTTTTTTTTCTGTACCAGAATATTTGTATATCAATTTAGTAAAATAATTACTTGATATAATTTTCTGCTTATTCATGTGAGGGATCATATGAATTGTTTTATTCCTTCTTTACATGTCACTATTGTTAAGAACTGCAGGAGACATGCTGTTTATGGGAGATGATAAATTTCCTCAGATAGAGGAGTTCTGTTGAGGTCTGGATGTTTCATCCAGTTTAATGATTAGTCTTTTTGCTGAAGTAGCTTAGGAGGGCCTTTGTTTGATGTCAGTGTCTTCTTACTTCTTTGAGAAGGAAATTCTGACCTAGTTGCAATAATGTTTAGAAAAAAGGTATTTGAAGGGTACATATCTTACTAGTTGTTTTTCCGCTGCTGAACATTACTACCCTTAATCCTAATAGAAGTTATATACACACCTTAGCAGACAAGTGGGTCACCCTGCTGAGTGGATTTCAGGCTCCTCAGAAAGTGATACAGCAGCAGAACCATTGCATTAACCAAAATAACTGCCAGTGATCATAATAGCTCCTGGCACTGGGTGGAAAGGGCAGGAATCCTGGCAACTTCTCTGTTTCTCTGCTTCTTCAGCAGATAGTCTGTCTTTTCCCAAGACACTGCTTTACAGTGAGAGGAACCTCCGATTCACTGCCAGATTTCAACTAAATATTAATTGGCAACTTAACAAAAAATACAATACTGACTCTGTGAACCCTCTAATTTGAAATCCTGATTCTATGTGTGCAGAAGGGGGAATGTAAAGGCAAGTATAAAGGAGGACAATGGATGTTGAATATGAGATTAATTTTTTGCAAAATATGTTTCCAAATGTGTGTGGAAACTCACTGAAATACAAGCTGACAAACACTGCTGAATTTCCTACTATAAGAGGTCATTTCTTGTATAGGTTACGAACATAAATGAGGCAACATATACAGAAGACTCAGTTTCCCATATATAGGTGGATAACCCTGATAGCTATCATCTTTACCCCCAAAATCGTGTGCATAATTACTTAAAATCCAAGCCCTTTTAGAATAGTAAACCATCTACAAAACTTCAATAGATAAGAAAACTTCTATTTTATTTTCTTTTCCCAGTAAACCAGTGTATTGTTGAATACAACTGCTGGCAGAAATAAAACATATTTTTCATTATTATCCACTGTATAAGTGACAATATTCCTGTCTGATTTTATTATATGAAAAAATAACCCAGAAAAAAATCCAGACAGCACAGATTAAAGTGAGATGTGTGTAAGCACCTTACACATTGACAAGATGATCAAATAGTATTCATTACAGATATTCACAAAATATATCTGTAGAGACTATTAGACATATGAATAATTATAACTCTCCTGGAAACAATGCAGCTTTTGATTTATTGTGTCTTCTGTATATTTCAATATGTTAGCTGTTTCTGTACATGTAGTTTGTGACTGAAATTTTTGGTTGATCTTTTCTCCTTTGCTTGCAGCTGGGGTTTCAGGATATATTTTCCTTTTCATTGTATTGCTTGAGTTCTGATTTTTGTGGGGGGCATATGCATGATCCCGGATTCCTTTTTTAATATTTTATTTTTACATGGCTATATTTGCTAGCCAACAGCTATATTTCAGTTTATCACCAGAATTCCTTGCAAATGGAAGCACTTTATAAAACAAGTGAAATCACAATACCCAATCATTCAGAAATATTGGGCTACTTCAAATTTTTATAAGCTCTTAAATTTTGAGGTGATCAGGGTTCTGAGCTTGCATTGCACAGAATAATTTAAAATTATTGGAGCACTTCACATATTTTTAAAACCACTTCAGCTGGGAAATGATGGGGTTCCAGAAATATATGGCCTATAAGGGTGTAAAATTATCAGAGAGCTTAAGTGCTTCATTGTGAAAGTGATCAAGGTTCCTTGCTTGCACATTGCAAAGCAATTGAAAATTACTGGAGTGCTTCAAGTGGTTCATGTTTTTAGAAGAGTTTTAGTCTCTCCCGCTCAAATACTCTTTAGAGTCATGAATGTCTTCAATGATTTTGAATGTTGAGTTTGCACCTGTTATCCTGCTTTTCCTTATTTTGGGTTGTTGGCTTTTTTTTAGGTCCAAATATTTATCTTTCGGAAGTCTGAGAGTTAACTAAGGCTTGAAATCCTTTAGTTTCAGATGCATAGGAGCTTTGATGAACTTAATTGTGTTATTGTTTGTAAAGAAAACAATTTAAGGAATAGTTTTGGTAATATTGGTATGGAAAGTTGACACATGAAGTCATGCCTATGTCTTTCACTATTTGTAGAATAATTTCCATAGGTAAATTAAAATTTTATAAGGAATACCCCTTTTGGTTCAGATTTTAATTAATTTAAAATTATTTAATATTACTTCTAATATAATTGTGGGTTTTAAAAATTACCTTTAAAATGTTGGCTTTTTTCTTTGCATGCCCTTCTTTCTCTTCCATTCCTTTTTGTCTTCAATACAAACACTGCACAAACCACTGGTATATCACAATTCATTCTTTCACAGCTCATTCTCAGTACTATGTTTTGGTAGAACTCACAGTGGGTAGAATTTTGAGCTGGATTTATCATCCACACAAGAGAATCATAATAGTTCTATATTTTAAGAAGGGAAGAAAAAAGCCCTCTAAAGTGCATCATTCTGCAATGCATTGTTTCTGTACATTGAATTTATGACTGTAAGAAGGAAATCACTTGTGTTATACAGGTATTCTATTGTGTGCGTTTAAAAATTTAATTCAGTCCCTACTGTGCTATTCGTTTTACTTAACTGTTTTTGTGAACTTTGCTTATTTCAGGTCTATATTTCCTTACCTTATCTCTATTATGAACTGTTCACTTCAGCCATTTGACTCTTTCAAAACTGTAAAGGAAAAAAGTCTATACACCTTGGTTTTGGGGTGGGTTTTTTTTTTTTTTCAGTCTAAATATAGCTGCGTGGCAAATTATTTAAACTAAAAATTATGTATTAACTTTTATCTCTGTGTTGTACATATGATTTATATTATTAATAACTACTGTTTTCTGGAAAATTAAATGCTTTCTTTAGAGAGGATTTAAAAATGCTTGTGCAACAGAATGAAATTTTCTTTAACTGGATTAGTAGTCATGGCCTTAAGATGAAGCAACTAGAAAATACTTGCAATCAATAGATAAGTTTTTTTGATGATCAAAATGGAAATGATACATTGTTTAACATAATATTGCATTCATATTCATCTTACTGTTTTCACTTTTAAGACACCTAGGAATTGCATGCTGATTTGAATTTATTTTAAACTTTATTTATAATGCTTTTTATCATTCTTTTCTGAGAATTTTAAATTATGATGTGCCAAAATGTGCTTATGATGCAAGAAAGATTTGGAATTAAAAAATTATCATCTTGTATATGTTCTCTGCTTGCTATCATGAATAGTGCCTTCCAACCTTTGTATGAGCCATGGAAAATTAAAATAAATTATTTTTACCTTAGAAAATCACATTAGTATTGGCTACAGATATATCCTTATCAATAGCCACTATTAAAACAATGGTTTTGAAATTTTCAAAAATGAAATGGCTATTATAGTTACAATTGTTGGAGTAAAGAAGACATATCTATAGGGGATTGAAAAGACTGATATCTGTAAACATTAATATAGAAATTGTTTTCAGTGTTAACATTTATCACAGACTGAATTTTCTGTGTGTTACAATAAATCATGTCTTATTGGGAAAGTGCCTGGCCTCTATTTTTCAAGCTGGTATTTTCAAGTATTAAATGTGATCATAAGGAAAATTATGTTTATACCTCTAGTTAATTTTAATCAAACTGATTTTAAAAAAGCAGGGGAATCCTTAACTAGACAAAAAAACCCTCTCTCATTAATTTTTGTTGACAACAGGGAAGAATGTCTCCAAGGTTTGGGAGAGATTTCCAGGGCAAACATTTTTAAAAATGTCTAGAAAGGGATACCAATATCATACCTTTCTATTATACTATGGTTGTCTCTTCATAGCGGATATACATTGGCACAAGAAACAGCTATATGAAGAGAAAAAAATGTTTGAGTTCATTTGTACTGTGTGCTGTGTAAGTGCAGTGTTAATACTATGCTATGGGAGGCAGAGATCAAAGGAACAGGAGTGGCTGCCAGAGGTGTTCAAAAAGGCCACCAAAATAATGCAGAAGAAATCCACCACTACTACTGAGTGTTCACAATGGCTAAATTCTCTTTGCAGAATCTGGAAGACAGTTTCTTGTTGCTGCCCTCTCTTAAATCAACTAAATAAATAAATAAATAAATAAATAAATAAATAAATAAATCTCTATGTAAGTATTTGCTACTATCTACTGTCAAAGTACTTCTCAAGGTAGACTTTTGATCTCGGTGAGGATGACCACCTTCAGGCAGGACTAACCAGCAAAAGTGGATAATATGTGCCTAAGGCTGTTCCTTAGAACTTACTAATAAATGTAGATGTCTCATAAATTTGCTGCTGAAAACAATCTTCATTTCACACATGTAGGCATCTATTTATTTAGTTTTCATATACATACCAAAGTGTTTAGATAGTGTGACATAATTATTTGTTGCACTTTTGGCATCCTTCTCTTACACTAATAATTTTATAACTGCTTTGAGGGTCTGAAACAGTATTTCTAGGAAGAAAAAAGAAATTGTTTATCAAATACAGTCCACAGGACCTGCTTTCTGGAAAGAGGGATATACAGCTTTTCACCTAACTGGCACATATGCTGATGTGTTAAATTGGCTTATGAGTATTTTGTGTAGAAAGACTCATAAATTCTTCTAGTAGGGGAACCATATGTATGTTAAGGTTTTCCATTTCTGTATTTTAGATTTTGCTTTATTTGTTTCTTATTTTTTGATTAAAAAAGTGGTCACAGGTCTGATTTTTTTCCCTCAGACACTTTTATTATGCTCATTCCTCCATATGGTAAATGAGGGACTTTGAACTATTGATTAAACTATTTTAGCATTTTGGCTAGAGGATGATGAAATGTTACGTATAGAGACAACCTCCTAGAGAAAAGGAATAAAAAGACATCTTCCCACAATTAACATATTGTTTACCTTACCTTCTGTTGCAAATTCAATTAATTTGCCAAATAAGCCCTAAGGAGTGAGAAATTGAAGTGTCTCTTAAAAATGGAGCTTTTGACAAAATTAGAGGATTCAGAAATATTGATAACTTTCCCACAGTTTACTGAAATCCTAAAGCATTTATTTAATACTTTGCATCTTTAATCACAGACATCTTCTGCAGCCCTCCCTAGAATGCTAGGCAGTGTTTTGTTGACATTACACCTGTGAAATAGTAAAAAAACGCCCCTAACAAAGCACAATGGTTTGGGTATATATTTCATATTGTGTTTGATTTTGGATACTGTAGTTAGATGTGAGTCCTTTTTTCCCAAAAATTAACAGGTTTATTTACTTCTGAACATAATATATGAGGCAACAGCCTTTGTGATTGCTCAAAAGCAGCAAACTCTCCAGTCAGACAGAAAAGTTCACAAAAATTCATAAATTCTTGATTTTCTCTGAGAAATAAATAGCTGTAATATTTTAACATTGTGAATCTTAGAGCACATGTTCAAATGGCCTGAATTTGTAATAACTTACAAAATTCCCAAAGGATGGGGAAGGAAATATATAAATCAAGGTTAGAGTCTGAATAATAAACTTGATATAAACTAGACCTATAACTTATGAAAATTATGTTGGCTAGTAAGTGTGATTGGCTCTTAGGTTCTCTTTCTGACAAGTAGATAAAATGTTGTGGAGATGGAACTTTTCAATAAAAATTTTATTTAGAGACACTGAAAGCGGTAGTAACACTGTTCCAGTATTCCAAATTCTTTATAAGTTTTAATTCTATTTGCTTAATTGTGGGGTTTTTTGTTTTTGTTTTTTTTTGTTTGTTTGTTTGTTTTTTGTTTTTTGTTTTGATTCTTGTGTATTTTCCAACATATAGATGTTTTTATAACATATTCAAAGCAGTGTTGTAGGAAACCAGAAAAGGTTTCACATAAATTTATATGTTAGTAATTATTTTTTAATCCCAAAGCTTCATGATTAAAGCATTGTAGAAGAGACATTTTAGAACTGGAAGAAAATAACAAAATGTTGGACATTAAGAAAATTCTCCTGAACAAACATTTATAATCATCATGGCTCGGCTTCAAGAACGAAGATTTGAGAAGGGCTCTACCCACGCTTGCTACAAGCGCGCTGGTGGCTAAAAAGGCCAATGCGCGATAGGCAAGTCCGGTCACAAAAGGCACAGCGGAAAGTGTCCTCAGGCTGTATTGGCAAGACACGGTTCTTTCTGCGCTGTCTTTTTATTTCAAGACTGATGCTGCGTGCGCTCTCAAAGGAAGCAGCAGCGTTATAGATGGTGTGCCTCCATGCCTCCCGATTGGAGGCCAGAGTGGACCATTGATGGTGGTCAATATGGCCAAGGCTGAGGTGTTGTTTGAGGGAGTCCTTGTATCTCCTCTTCGGGGCTCCTCTCTTGCGGCAGCCGGTGGCAAGCTCACCATAGAGCACAATCTTAGGGAGGCGGTGATCCTCCATCCTGGAGACGTGCCCTGCCCAGTGCAGCTGCGTTCTCAGCAGCATGGCCTCAATGCTGGTGACCTCTGCCTGCTCCAGAACAGACAAATTAGTCACGTAGTCTGTCCAGTGGATGTTTAGGATTGTACGGAGGCATTTATAAACACAGTTGTATTAATCACTGTAATATTTTTTTGTAAAACTGAAATGATTAATAATATATTGTATTTTAACTGGATATGGTATGTTTTTAAAGAAATAAGAGACTTGAACTAAACCAGGACTTTTTAAATTTTGAGGAATTAAGTCTATGAATTTTACTTGTGTTTATCATCTAGGAAAATGCAATTAAAAAAAAAAATTACGAATAATTTCTTTAAAAAAAATACCTCTGTGGAAGGTTGTAATTGTGAGATTTAATAAAAGATGCACCATTTTCTTCTTACAAAGTGAGTGTGTGTACCATAAATTAGTCTAATAACTAATACTAATAATTTTATTCTTTGGGAAAGTATTAAAAATGTGGTCTGGAAATTTAAGTGTTGTGTTTGGTTAGTTGTTTGGGGGTTTTAAGCAGTTAGTTAGAGAATACCTTTTATTCTTGCAAGGGAAGAGAAATTGGCCTCTTCCAGCTAATGTTATATATAACAAATTATCACAGGAATAAAATGATTGCCCTGTTAAATTAAATAAATATTTTAGAACTGATTGCTTTTCATTGTTGTGGGGGTTTTTTTGTTTGTTTATTTGGTTTGGTTTGGGGGTTTTATTTGTTGTTTGGGGTTTTTTTGTTTTTTTGTGTGTGTGTGTTTGGTTGGCTGGTTTGTTGGTTTGGTTTGGTTTTTCTGGAGGGGTTTGGATTTTGGGTTTGAGAATTTTTGGTGGGTATTCTTTGGTTGTGGGGTTTGGTTTGGTTTTGTTTTGTTTTTTTTCCCAATGATCTTGGGTGTGGTTTTTTTGGTTTTGTTTTTTAATGTAAGACAGTTTATTCTTTCCTAAACTTTTGGTAAGTGTGATGAGATGTTTGGACTGTAATGAAGAAAAGAGTTGGTTTCTAATGCTCTTTCAATCTATTTCTAACATAGCTTCCTATAAAAATGAGGTTTATGCATTGATTCTCAGTCAATTAACCCCCAACATACCATACATCCAAATCAACACAGTGCTGGATAAACAATTGTGAACTTCATTTGAAGGAGCAGGCCAGAGAAACATCAGGTTTTATTTCCTGTGTGGCACACCAGGATCTGGTCAAGCAATACACACACAATTTTTTCACAGTTTTTCCACTATACAGCTGTCCTATGACAAGGTTTGTCTGGTGCAGGTTCTACAGACACTGTGAGGATGTCCACCAAAGTGGTGGGGACATGCTCCATATTTGTTTTTTTTTCATTCTGTAATCAGTTAAATAATTAGGAAAAGTTACACTTGCTGGTTTACTAGTCCATATGAATGAACAACAAGAGTTTGCAGACCTTCTGTGAGAGAGATGTTAGTCACCTCATAAATTGACTGGCTAGGAGGAAACCCAAAGGTGTTCATATCGAAGTAAACAGAGGGAAGGATGTTCTCCTGGTATCAAACACAGGTGAGATTCATGGCTAGTGACCAGGGCTGGTGTGACCTGACGAAAGGTCTTCCTGGAAGCCCATGGTTTAAAGGACTTTACTTCAGAGAAACTAATTTTGACCTGCTATTTCTGAACTGGTTTCTCAGCTCTTCTTTCTGCTTTTCAGTGAGCTCAGAGGAAATTTCAGCAGCCTCTGTCTGAAGGTGCCGGATCCTGCCTGCTGCCATGAGGAAGGAAGGGCAGATGACATGTCAGCTCCACAATTGCTTAGGTCCCTGTCCAGAGAAATGACAGGGTCAGTGGTCAGGCTGGCAACTGTCTGTTTCCAAAGGGCGGCTTTCAAGCTTAACCTTGAAAAGGAGCCTTTTGGGATTTGCATCTGCTCTTTAAAGCCTATGGAATCCCAATTTAAGCTTCATAAAGATGATCCACCCTGGCCCAATAGCTACTAGCTCCAGTATGAAGTACTGCAGGGCTCCACCAGTCAAAAACTTCAGTTATTTATTTATAACTTTTCTATTTACTGCCAGTGCCTTCTTAGTTTTATTTGAAAAGGAAATTGACTTCTCTCTCTCTTTGTCATTGCCTTGTTAACAAGGAGGAGGAAAAGCTGCCTAATCTCGACATTATGAGAGTTGTTAGAATTGATCCCAAGTGAACTCTGGAGAGCAGAAAGTCAGATCACCTCTTTGTTTTGTTCCAGGGGGTTACCGAAAGGGAATGACAGCCTTCAAGGGACCTATTTTCCACTAGCTGAAAGACTGCATTAAGCAAGCATGTTTAGTGAAGGGTAAAGAGAGTACCAGTGGGAACGAATGCATGCACCACCATAGCAGGCACGGGGCTCAGAGCAGAGGAGGCAGATGTCTGCTGTGCAGAGCTCTCTAAAGAGGCCACGTGGGCATTTCTGTAATTCAGTAATTTGGCATTGCAGACTGAATCCTCTGCAGTATCCTCTGGAGTTCTTGGTAGAGAAAGGCTACAGGCAGCCTCTTCTACCCTCTCCACCAGGCAGAAGAAGTACTGCTTGTTAATTCTGCTTGCTCAACACAGGAGGTGTTGGGGAAGGGAGATTTCTGTTGTAGTGATTAGGTTTCTCCATCCAAGCTTGTGTAGAAAGTACCTGAAAAATTCTGGAATACTGTTTTTTAGGTGAGTTTTTAACATTGTTTCTTTGCTGTTCATTTAAATATAGCTAATAAAAATATTCCTTCCAGTATCAGTGTATTTCTCCATACCACTGGAAAACATTTATTGATCTTTAAGTTATCTTTTCCCTTCCCGAGATTTGTTTCATGTATATAAACAAAGAATCTTTTGTGGGTTAGTTCCCTTTCATGTAAGAGGGTGCCACATTTCCATGCCAATGAGAATTCAGCATGCAGGGTTAGAGGAGTGGGTAATACAATGTAAGATGCAAAACAGTATTATCAGACTTTTCACAGATACAAAGAGAACTGCAATAAGGCTAATTTGGGTCAGTGCTACAGACCAAAAAATAATTGAAATTCCTATATTTGTTCTAGAGCAACATGTAATATATTTGTTTCAATACAGTAGTTTCAGATTGCAGTCCTGAGAGGCAGAGAAATTTCTTAAAAGACTGGAAAAACTGATCTTATATACTTGGGCTCACAGAAAATTAAAAAAAGGCAAGTGTTTCCTATGAGATTTAATATCCTGATGAGATGTGCCACTAGTGAACCCTGTGCCCTACCTTGTTTACCTGCATCCTCGCCAGGTGGACCTGAGGAAAGTGCCTGCCTGCAAGGAGACATACGACAACTCCCAGGAGCCACTATAGCCTTAATCAACTTTACTTCTTAAGATAAGGAAAAAGTACCTTTTTTTCCCTCAGTGCCTGAAATTCTAAGGGCAATCAGAATCTCATGCTATTGGTGTTTTGTCTTTACAAGACAATGTATTAGTCATGCTTTCAAATGTCTATCATGTGCTTGGCTCTTCAGCGCTATTCCCAATCACGTAGGGAGAGCTTTTCTGGGAGAGTATCATAATGCATACACTTTCCCCTTGGTTCCTGAAACTATACTGAGCAGACCTTTGGTGTAGTGTTCTCTGACATCTAGAGGAATAGGCAGTGTGGAAATATAAAAAGAAAGGTGATGGAAGTTGAGTCAGTTATTTCTTCAGTGTGGCATTTAAGGACTGCTCCAAAACATATTGGTCATCCAGAGTTCTGGTTGATTCTGTTGTTTGCATCTTCAAGTGAAAACAGAGAGTATTGAGGATTTCATTCCATAAGATTTTCAAGTGACTGCTGAGAGATCTAAGCCTGTCCCATCTTTCATTTACTTGGCTCTTTTTTGCTCTGTCTTTAGTTATCAAGGAGACTAGTCCTCTTAAAGGGATGATGAAGGAAACAGAAATTTCCATGTGACAGAACAAGAGTGTCTGATGGTGAGAAGACAAGTCTTATCTAAGAAGGTTATTTTCAGTCATCTCTAACTTTAGTCCTCACTTTTTTCCCCCCTTTGTTTTCTTCCTTTTTTCTTTCCTTCTTTTTTTCTATTTCTATATGATCCAAAGTACTTCAGACACTGGGTAATAGTACACACTATTTAGTTTAGTGTCATTCAGGACTTGTAACAAGAAAGGCAGGTGGTTTACCCTGTTCAAGAGAATGTCATGGGGAAGCTACGGAAAGTAGCAGGAAGGATTTGACAAGATGGTGATTAT
>VXBX01006699.1:144920-165587 GCA_013400415.1 Scytalopus superciliaris | reverse complement strand
ATCTTTTTGGCTTATTAAATAATATTACAAACAGCTGTTGAAACAGTTAAGCTGGGAAAGTATATCTGTGCACCTTTTCAGGTAATTCCCTATATATTATGCTTAATAATATCCTTTCTTCAGCTACAGGTAAACTGGATTCAACTAAATTGATCCAAATTAGGAGGGCCTGGGGCTTCATTAGAGATACTGAGGCTTACGGACTTGAGGGACACTGTATTGTTAAATATGACAAAGGCACCCTGGACATGTGAGAGGAAATAATTTCTGTGTGGCTGTTTTACTTATGTCTGAAAAGTAAAGACCTAATAAAGCCTGAAAAGCTAATCTTCCTGAGTGAAAAATTATGTTTATGTTATATATATATAGAAAAGCAGAGGATTTTAAAGCCATTTGCAGATCTAGGACAACTTTTTATTACAGTTGTGTCTAACTTGTCTAAATTGTCTAGTTGTAAGTTTGACTAAGCATTATACCTTTAACAGTGTACATAAATGTTGTGAAATTATGTAGCACTTCCAGTGTTAGCTAATCCTGAACAATATCATACATACACTGCATACTTAGTTTCATTTCTTTCAGGTCAAGCTTTTGTGCATTTTCCTGTAACAAAGAACAAGTTTTTATTCTTTTAACTGAAAATTTATGACTGACTATATAGTGATATTTACTTGCTAGGTCTATGATCAGTTTTGTACTCACGTTTAAACTTACAGCAGCTTCTAGACTATTTTCAGTATGACCTATGCATTCAATTAGCTTCAAAAGGCTATCATAAAAGAAATAACTGAAGAAATGTAGTTTAAAAATACATGGTGTATTTTTCCATTACAGAAAGTAGAACAACATCACAACAAGTTTCTGAGATTTCATTTAAAGTTTTAAGCTTCTTTGAGCATAGGAAAGAGATTTCTGAGAGTTCATGATAGCAGTGATGGGTGGAAGGGCCCCACTTATTACATTTATGGAACAAGCATCATTAGTACAACCTGATCATGTGCTCTGTGTCTAGCCTTTGGAATCAGTGGTGTCACACACCAAATTTGTAGAAAACTATTTGTCCTGGCTGCTGTCTGCAGAGGAAAAATACAGCCAAGAGTAAAACTTGGTGTGGTTTCAGACAGAAAAATATTTGAGGCAGTCTACCTTTCCATGGGTCAACTTCTAAGATATTATTGTTTGTCCTACATTTAACCTTCCTTCATAAAACACTATTTAAGTCACATAAACAAAATCGTACTGTTGAGTACAAATTTATTAGCCTTGGATTAAAAGCACATTTCTTCTTCAATGTATTGTATCTACTTGCAAGCTCATGGGAAAGATAATTGCTACCCATTTACAGATATTTGTTATATTCTTGTGTGATTATGTAGTTGTTTTATTTCCAGAATCCCTTTCTCCTTTGTGATAATTTTTACACTTATTTTAATATACGTGTTGCTATTAAGGATTAACCATTAAATAATTAACAACTTTAATTTCTTAAATCTTTTGTTTTTTTCTTTAGCAGTGTTAGTGGTATTTTCTATGATACTTTCCATGCAAACTAGATGCATGTAGTATTTTATTGTCAAAATAACATTTCAAGTAGTAAAATGGCAAGGGAATACTGACTGAGCTATTAATAAAACACACCAGCTTTTAGCTGGCAAAGCAGCCTTCTTTCCATCAAATATGTCTCAGCCTTTAATAAAGAAACTCAAGTGGTGTAGGTGAAAAATTACTTTTCTCACCCGGTCATCTGTCTGTCATGTATTATTCAGGTCACCAATGTTTGTCCTGAACTGTATCATTCTGTAGTTGTGTCAGGTATGAAATATGTTCAGTGTAATTCCATCAGACTTCACGAAGTTGATTAGAACAGATCACCTTTCGGCATGGGCACAAGTTATCTCAGCAGATTGAGTGAAAAAGACTTATTTATCTTTGCCTGATAATAAAGAAAGAGATGAGCAAATTTATCCATTAACTTGAAAAGAGTCTCATATTTTGTGTGAAAACAAACTGAAGGCAGTAATTCTATTGAAAATACTTTAATACGTGAATGTTTCTTTGAAAATATGTTTGCGTTTGAAACCAGAAAATATAAACCTTGAGCCATATGCATTATATAACAAGTTTTTAAGTGATTCTTTTTCCCCCTTGAGAACAATCCTCAGAAACAATTAAATTGACATTGCTTTATACTTGAGAGCTTGTTAAGGTTGTAATGATCAATTATTTCCTTAAAATTCAAATGTTGGTGAAAGCCTAAATATAATGGTGTGTGATACATGTTTTGTTCTAATTAGTAAGGATAAAAAATAGATATGAAATACTTGTCAGAATCATCTATTAAAGTAGATGACTCTTTTTTTCTCAAGGATAATGGACTGACCCTCCACTCTGCAATAATTTGGTACAACAATTTATTTAATTATTTTTTAACATTGTGTATTTCCTTTTATGGAGAATAATTCTGTGTAGCTACTGAGAGGGCATTAATGACCTAAGCAACCCTTTTAGCATCTGTGATAACTCAATGCAACCACCCTTTCTAACCAAGAATATTCATGGGTGGTGTATAGCTCCTGTAGATGTTCAGGGCTATTGTTGTGGTGAAACTTCTAAAAGCCATGCATCTCAGCAATAGAAAATTCAGGATACAGACTACGACTAGCCTGTTTTCCTGTGAACTTTTATACTGCTTGAAATGTAGATCTTCACCAGTAGAATATGCAATTTCATGGTATTTATTTCATTCTGCATTAATGGAAATGTAGCTTAACAGAGAGACAAAACAAGATGGGTGGGATTTAAAAACCAGCAACTACTGTAGGCCACTGAGTCTCCACTTCAGGTTCACTTTTTTCTTAGCAAGGAATGGAGGTGGTCTTTGCTGCTGGGTTGATAATCCTGCCTGAGCACTCTCCTAGTGCAGTGGTGGGTGCTGAAGCAAAGCTCAGCCTCAACACTTTCTGCTCCATCTCCTTTTTGTGAGAAAATGTAGCCTTATGTGCCTGCCTTTGTAAAAGTCTGGGGGACACTGAACCCTGAGAGAGAAGAGCTTAAGACATAAACTCAACCTCTGTGGTTTTGATAGGGTCCCCAGTTTATTATGATTTGTGCTTTCCCTTCTTGGTCATCCAGTGGGATAAGCAGGGACTAGTTTTTCAGGTCAGGACTCTGAAATAATTCACTGTGTCATGTGAATGCACAAGCTAATTTATTACTCCAGGCTTTACTAGTTTAAGGGCTCGACCCCAGAATGGGTGAGACTCTAGTTCTTGAAGCCTTTTCCTACAAATGCTTGTTTCTTTCCCTGGTGACCCAGGAGGGATCAAACCATCTAACTTTAGTCCTCCAAACCAAGTGCACATCTGAGGTTTAAGCAGGTTATCTGAATGTTCCTCTTGAACACCTTCAGAATTTTCAGTTTGGGCTCATGATTAACCAGTTCTCTAGATTTTACAGTGCTAAGTGTTTCAGAATAGTAAAGTGCATAAAACGTGCTGTTATTACTTTAATGTTTTATTAGGGCAATCTCCTTGCAAGAACCTGCTCTAAACTCTCCCATAGTTTACTGAATATAACTCACTCACTTCTGTTAGAAACCTGAATCTATTAAGCTGCCTATTTTTTTTTTTGTCAAAAACTCATGTTAAAGTTTAAAATCTTTTTATTTTATATGAAAGAGTTAAACTCATCTTTGAATTTCAATTTTGAATCCTTATGAGGTTTAATAGCTGCAGCACATGCTGGTTATTTTACTTTAAATAAATAGAACGAAGTCTATCAAGACTAGATGATCAACATTGACTAGATGATCTTTAAACTCCCTACCAACCTAAGCCTCATCTTTTGTGAAAAAAAGAAATTCCTACCCTCATTGCAATTTCCTCCCAAGCTGAAATAAAAGAAAGGTAATTTAAATAATATTATAATATAATAACAATAAAATAAACCCATTATTTTTCTATTTCAAAGTGTTGACAATGAGAAGTACTTTACTATCCTTTAAAGATCTGAGCATTTTTCTGCATCTTTTTTCAAGCTGTTGTTGTGTTCGGCCTCTCAGCTCATCAGAAAGCTTTAAGAACCCTGGGGTTTTTTCATTCTTTCATTCTCTGTCCATTAATCTGTGTCTTTCCTTCCCAATTTGATAAAGAGCTATACAGACTCAGGCCAGTTAATGGATGCAGTGGGTCACATTCTGCCCTCAGATACAAATCTGAGATCAACTCCCATTGAATCTACTAGGACTGCAACCAATGAAAGTTTAGGTTGTTTATTTGAGGGTGCAATTTGGCCTAGCTCATTTAAGGAGGTCATGTAATTCAATAATGGCTGCACAGTTTGTGCTGTGAAAAGAACACTAAAGCTGCGTATAAATACTCAGGACAATGTGCTTGCCACTGTGGAAGGTGCAGGCAGAATATACAGCATGCTAACAATTGGTTTAAAGACCAAGGTTGCAACTTTTATTGAAAAAAGAATAGCTTAAACTGCAATGTTACTTGACAGATAATAGTCTCTGCAGACGTAAGTAACCATAAAACCCGAGGGCACCAATCATGTGCTTCAGATCCCATGAAGATGTGATCTCCAAGCTGTACCAATACCAGGGAGGAATATAATTTCTCAAGGGTGCCAGTGAGAGCTGTGACATTTTGTGGTTTGTTAAAGTCAGATGCTGCAATAAAGAGATTAAATGAGTAATTTTACTTTTCCTTTTTTTTTTTTTTTAAGAGGGAAAAAAGGAATGTTTATTGAGAAAATGTTTATTGAGAAAATGTGTTTTACATATAAACATGCAGCAATACAAAGATTCAATCAAGACACCAAATAAAGGATCAGAGAGTCAGTTATTTTTATTTAAATTTTGAATAAATTTTCTCATGTTTTTCTGCAGTCAATATGCTTTAGAGGTAGCCATACTGATGTAAGACAGTGAAAGCCTTTATTAGGCAGGTGACTCAAAGACATGCAATTGAAAAGTTCCTAGGAATTTCATTGTGTTTGAGTGTGATTAGAGTTTCTCTACTTCCCAAACAATATTTCACATGGATTTGGGAACAGGTTATATGACCTTACATGGCAATAGGGTATGGTAGCAATTTCTGCCTCATAGCTTTCATGCCAGACAAATATTAAATATAAACTGTGCCTTGTAATAAAAACCTATTTAATGAAATACAGAGGCTATACTGTTTTGGGGCTGAACAACCAGACTGGTTCCCTGTGTGCTTTGCTAGATTTTCCTGCATTTTTTTTTTTAAATCTGTAGTGGAATTCAAACACAGATTAAGACATGTAAATTCAAGTGTTTTAATGTGAAATATTCTTCAAGAAGGGTGAAAAGGAAGACTTGAGGAACCACATGCTAGTCACCCTCACCTCATGTGAGAATGTCATGGAGGAGCTAATCCTTGTAACCATCTCCAAACACCTGAAAGATGTGAAGACAATTAGGAATAGTCATCATGGATTTACAAATGGAAAATGATATTTAACCAAAATTTTACAACAAATTGATTAACTTGGAGGACAACAGGAGAGCAGTAGGTTCTTTACATTAGTTTTAGGAAAGTCTTTGACCCTGTCTCCAATAACATTCTTATAGACAAGATGACAAATCACAGGATAGATAGGTGGACAGTGATGTAGATTGAAAACTGGCTTAGCAGCTGGGTCCAGAAGGTTATGATAAGTGGTTGGAAGTCCACTTGGAGGCAAGTAACTTGTGGTGTACTCCAGGGATTGATACTGGGCCCAATATTCTTTGACATCTTCATTAATGATCTGGGCAGTGGGACAAAATAAGCCCCTAGAGAATTTACAGATGATAAAAAACTGTGAGAATTGGCTGATATAGCAAAGGTCCTGCTGCTGTTTTGAGGGATTTTGACATTGAGTTGATGGGAATCTTCTGATGTTCGACAAGGGAAAATGCAAAGTCCTGCACCTGGAGAAAAATAATCCTAAGCACCCATATAAGACCAACTGGAAAGTAGCTCTTCAGAGAAAGACCTTGTAGTTCTGGTTAACAGGACGATGAACCTTCCCCTCTACTCAGCAGTTGTAAGATACATCTTGAGTGTTGTGTTCAGTTCTGCTCTCTTCAGCACAAGAAGCATTAAGGGACTGAAGCCTCTTTCACGTGAGAAGAAGCTGAAAAAACTGACTATTCAGCCTGGAGACAACATGTCTCAGGAGGTACTTATTAATGCATACAGACACCTGATGAGAGAGAATGAAGAAGAGACAGCCAGACTTTTGTCAGTAGACCAGACAAGAAGCAATAACCACAACCAAGAAAAAAAAAAAATTCACTTAAACATAAGAAAAAGCTTTCTGCTCTGTGTTTGGTCAAACACTAGAGTGTGTTGGCATGATAAGTTGTGAAATTTCCCATTTGTGGAGATGTTCAAAACCAACCTGGACATGATTCTGGGCAATCTGCTCTAGATCACCCTCTTTGAGCAGCAGGCTTGGGCTAGCTGATCTCACGCGGCACCTTTCAACCTCAATGATTCAGTAATTCTGTGATATTCTTTGTTATTTGAGCTACTTAGACCACAGTAAGACAGATTCTGACATCTGAGAAGCTGAATTGCTATTTGAACTCAGTTGAACTTAATCAGGTTGTCCACATGTGGAAAGGGGTATATCCAAATCATACACTATTATGGAGCTCAATCTGGAGTGTTTTTGTGTTACTTTAGGGCATATTTGATAACCAAATTAACCACTGCAACTAAGTGTTGACTAAATCTCTGTTAACCATAACATTGGCTTGGATACCTCATTATATGCAGACCTCTAAACTTAGGTTTCACAACTCTTGTTGTGAAAGCAAGAGCAAGATTTATGTATGTTATATATATATATATTTAGTATATTTAAACACTGAATATGGTATAAGATATTGTTTCCCATTCAACTCTACGTTTTCCACTTAAAAAATTAACTGTGTATACTATAACAATCTATCCTTCTTTAGCAGGAAGTGTATTAGATGGTACCTTCTTCAGCTGAACTGAAAATTATATGAGGAAACTGGAACACATTTTTTGAGGACAAAATCAGAATCACTAATATTAAGTGTTGATAATTGATGTTAAATTTCCATTTCTATCCTCCCAAAATTACTTAGTATAGTCCGGTCCTGAGGGGAAGGTGGGGGGTGGAAAGAAAGGGACACACTCTGGGGAGTGAGGTGGGTATTGCCGAAGTGAGCATCGAGAGAGAGAGCTTTGTTTAAACTGGTACAACTTAAATAGGGTTGGGGGGCTGGGTTCTGTCCTGGGAAGGTTTTGGGGAAGGGTCTGGGCCAACCCCAGTCATACAAGGCAAGACCCTTCGAAACTGGGAACACCGAGGCAGTTATATACCATATAAGGAAATGGTACCCTGCTGCAGGCAGGGACCAGTCAGGGTGGGTTACAGGCCATGAGGGATGGAAAATTCCAGCAGGGACACACAGCGAAACAAAGGAAAAACATACAGAATGATAAAATCCTCAAACTTGGTACAGACTTCAAACTGCAAACAGTCCTTAAACATAGCAAGAGTCCATACAAACACAACAAACAGTTCTCAGAGCTCAGGCAGTCACAGATCAGCACTGATCAAGCTGTCCTTCCACAGCTAGCCTCCCTTCTCTCCTCCAACAATATAGTAAATAAGCTAATGAGGAATTGATCATGATCTTGGTGGGTTTTGGGTCCAGAAATTAATGTTAATATAGATGTCTTTGATCAAGATTTCTGAACCTATCCCATGTCTGTCTTGCAATGGTGCTACTTTCTCTGTCTTGGGCAAATTTGATTCTTGTTTTCAAAAGAAGACTGAGAGAATATATTTCAAAATCATGTTGTGATAGATAGTCTTTCATATTTGGTTGGATTTTTTTATGTAAAGACAAGCCAGAGTGTTAGCTGTACAGGACAAACTGTAGAAATTTGTCACAGTTTAAAAAAAAAAAAAAATGTTTGTTGCTAGTGTAAGCAAAGCAATTTGTTGTCAGTGCTTTAGGTATGTGTGTTAAAACCATTATTGAGAAAATATCAACTTCCAAGGTAGTAGCTGTTTTCATAACAGACTGAACAGCTCAAAAAAACCCAACAAACCTAACTTTATCTTAGCTCTAATGAGCTAAGACAATAATGGTTAAATGAAGTTGATCACACTGTGATGAAAACCTTAAGCTGACAATGCTGCTAAATTCAGTCCTTATGAGCTCAAGTGAGTCAAGTGGTTAGTTTACTCTTGTTAAATTTCCCCTCCTTTGATGAGGACATATTTATATTAAGTGCAGACTGCATCTTGCTAGTGATCTTGCAAACATTTAACAATGCTGATCTTTCCATTTAAACATGCCTACTCAATGAGAATTCCATCTGCATTCATGTGACTCTGACAGATATGTCAGTAGGCTGTTCAAGGGTAGACATCTTTAAAAAGACTCAGCTTTGAAAAAAACATGAATCAACATTTAGCTTCAAACAGAATTATAGTGGAGTTAAACCGATATCAAAGAAGTTAGGAAGCTTGCCTTGTCGTGATGTGAAAGATACTCATAGAGTATGTTTCATCAAACAAGTTTGCAGGTAGTATTTGAAACTCAGTGCACTTATTAAACTGTATGTGGATTTTTTTGGCATTTACATCTTAATAATTAATTGCTTTTATTTGACATAAATGTATTTAAAATATAATTTTTGCCTTGATGCTTTTAAGTGTCTTAACTTATATTTATAGTATTGTACACTTCACCTTTCATAAACAGGTTTCATTCTTAAGAGCCAGCACTTGGTTGTCATCCTCCCTTTCCAGCTTTTTTTTTTTTTCATTAATAAAGGTACCACTGGTTACAAAATAATTTGACATGAACAGATTTTTTTTTATCCAAGAAATAATTATTTGCAATATTGTAAAATAATTTGCTATAGGTAGGATGTTGTACTGAATGTAATGGATTACTTTGGACAAAAATACACGTCTTGTGTCCAGTTTCCATTCTTTGCATCTGTGAGCATTGATTTTAAGGTGATCTAGACAGAATTTGAGTTAATATGGTACAACCTGGCAAAATAAATCCAAACCAAATGTCGTATATTGTCTGGTTAGTTTGAAGTTGTACCTAGTCCACAGATTTCTTATCACACAAACTCTGAAAGTTGCCCAGAGATACTAAATCAGGAGGGTGTTTGCCTCAATAACGTTTTAAGAGTTTGCTCTAATAATGAGAAGTATCCATTTTTTTAGGGAAAAAAAGGCAAACCAAGCAAAAAAAAAACAAACCCAAAACCAATAACAACAAAACAAAACAAAAAAAACCAAACAAACAAAAAAACAAAACCCCAAACAAACAAAAAAACAAAACCCCAAACAAACAAAAAAACAAAACCCCAAACAAACAAAAAAACAAAACCCCAAACAAACAAAAAAACAAAACCCCAAACAAACAAAAAAACAACCAACCAAAAAAAACCCCAACCAAACAAACCTTGATAGTTTCTCAACAAAACAGCTGTTGGCACACATTTTGAAGTTTGAAGAAAAGGACGTGGACTGGTTCAGTGAGAATGTGCAGCTCATAATTTTACAGAAATAACACTGCACAAATCATTATGCTGTCATGTTTAATACATGAGAAACAGCATGTGGAGAATATGCTTTGCTACTTTATTATGGAATACTTCTATCTGTGAGAGTTCAAATATGTGTATTTGCTAATGGTCAGAACATAACATAATGTCAGGAACATTCTTCATTAGAGGTCTTATCCACCAAGAATTTGCAGCTCCCACTGAGATCAAAGAATTCCAAATTTGCTTAATTCCTTTCAAGCTGTTCCCTTGAGTTCAGCACATTAAGTTGACCTTTAGTGTACTAAATGATGACTTCCTTGTTTGTTTGGGTTTCTTATGGAAGTTGTTTCTTCAAACTTTTCCTGAACAAGTCTGTGGGGACCCAGTTTAATTTTCTTTAAGAAATGTCAGTGACTGGATTTTTTTATATTTATTTGGTATTACCAAAACATATTGTGGTAAAACATATAATAAAAAATGAATTGCAAAGATGTAGAACTTAATGCCATCTGGGTTTTTGTAGTACTTCACAGAACTTGCAAAATAATTATTTGGTCCCATGTGGCAGCAACACTTTAAGTAGTAATGTTGCAGATGAGGGGTTTTTTTTGTAAACACATTTAGAAGCAGAATTTTTCTTTTAGGAGTTTAATCCTAAATAATCTTTCTATTGGATAAAATTCTGCACTTTGTATTAAATTAATAAAAAAATACTTCAGAACAGTGTGAGAAGAAAGCAAATCTCTCCTTTTGTTTGGAAAATGCAACATTTTATCAGGAAGCAGGCCAAATATAGAAGTCATCAAGTCCATACACAATTTTAAATTCTCTTTTATGAGACTTTTCTGAATAGCAGAGCTGCTTTATATAATTTCATACTTATAAAATGAACAAATAAGCAATGCTCTTTCCATATTGCTTCATTTTGTGCAATTTTCTGTCTTCATTTAACTATTTTTCTGTCATTTTATATGTATAACAATATTATGTAATAATATTGATGAAGTGTTAGGTACTAAGACTGTGGTGTTTACTTATTGAAAAAAACAATATCTCTAGTACTACCCACTGTATCAAGTTTACTTTGAAGAAGTGTTTTCAAGGTGATTTCCACAAGCTTTTATTTCTATCCTGGACACTGCATACCATGATTCAGTGTCTATATATTTTCAGAACTGATATTGGTTGATTGTAGTTATAGTAATGTTAGAGTGAAATAAGATATGCACGTAGTGTAGTTATGAAAATACCTGTCTAGTAAATAGTGCACTTTGAGTCCCTAAATGTGTGCATGGTTTTCACTGTTATGGTTGTATAAGATAGCTTGAGCGTGTCCCATTTTCACCCCATAAATTAAAGCTGACCAGGGTCAACTGTAAGTTATGTTTATTTTCTTCTCATTGAAAGTATTTGCTTTTTACATTTATTTAACCTTTTTCCTTTTTTTTTTTTTTTTTGCTTCTCTTGGAACTGCCACGTCTTTATGTATTTTTCTCTTCCTTTGAAAGATGCACACCCTCTGTCGCATAACTGGAAACATTCCTGCAATGCATACAATTTCATGTGCATGTGTTACCACAGTCCACATTCTTTTAAAATAACCACATCTCAAATTAAACAAACTTTTCATATCTCAGACAGTGCTGCAGTGCATGTATGCCACCACAGATTTCTGTGGCACCACAAGCCAGGAATGGGTTATTAATCAGGCAGAAAAAAGGGACAGAGGATGTATCCCAGGCTGGCAAAAATTTCTGGGACTGGTACTGCACAAAAAGACCTCTGTCTCTTAACCTTACAAACCTCCCCCCCACCCCCGCCAATGTAATTGTGTGTTATTTAGCTTGATGTCTGTTTTCTCTTAGCTTATAAGCAAACTGAAACTGAGATGCAGCTTAAAAAAACCAAAAACAAACCAAAGAAAAGCAGAACTGACTTCAGTAAAAAAAAAAAAAAACAAAAAAAAACCCACCAACACATGTATACCCATTTTATTTCTTCATCTAGTGGTATTGAAATATATCACCTGTGCCTTGCTTCTGATGATTCTTCTTTTTACTTGCTTAGGGTCTGGACTTCGTTAGAAATTAAATTCAATTATGAAGAAACTGAGCATAATGAATTTTCATTGTATTTATTTGAAGTCTGCTAAAATCCAATGTTTTCATAACTTTTATAATAAAAATAAGGCACACAACTTTGCCATATTTGTATTTTAAATATTTTGCTCTGATGAGACTGGGACTGTCTTTTCCAAAAGTTGTCTTTTCAGAAAGACACACTTCCTTTGCAAAGCAGCTATTGGATGCACTGATAGACTTTTCTCTTAACTGTTAATCCAATAAAAAGATGCTATAGCCTCATCCCATTTCTCACCTGTAATGAAGACTCTAAAACACCACTAGGCTTTCCACCACTAGCATTACTGTAAAATTTCCCTATTCAGTTATTATCATCATGCGGAGTCAAAAAATGTGTTGTGCATTCCACACAACAGTACTCGTAATGGAAATAGAGATTTAAGATCATGGACTGTGGAGCTGCTACACTGCCTTGGATCTTTATCTTACATTCACAATACAGACAGCAAGAAAAATTCTTATTGCAATCAGTGGGGTAATGTGCATTTACTAGGAGTGAATCCAAAATTCATACAAATGAGAGGTGGTATTAAGAACTGAAAACTGTAATAAGTGCATTTCAGTGGTACTGGAAAATGCTGCAGACTACTGCTTGCAGCACTTTCGAATATATTGTAGTGTATACCCAGGATAATTTCCTAGACAACCATTTAGTGCTACCAAATCTGTATGTATCACAGGACACTATCTAAGATCTGGGGGCTATGGGGAGGCAAGAAAAAGAAGAAAAAAGTAATGTCTATGAATTTTATATGAAATTCCAGACTTGTTAATCTTTGCCCAAGCAAATCAGTGTTTATATTACGTCCCAATTACTGGTCTTTCGGAATTCTGTTTTACTAAATTTTCATGAAGTAGAAAAGAAAAGATGCAATGCAGATGGAAATGAAAGCATCTACAAAAGCAGTTGATACTCATAAATAAATTAAACAGTTTGGCATACAATGACTGTACTCAGGAAGAATATATCTTAGCAATTCACTATTGTATTGATCCTTTAAACTAAATCGTGTGTGCCATAGTTAAACACTTTTGTGTATTTTAAAGATGTCATTTGTAAGTTTGAGCAAAGTACAATAGCCCTTAAGGGAAGTTGCCTAATAAGCAGACTTGCAGTCAGAGTTCAGTATATTTTCTTCATCGTTAATTCAGTAGGAAGCCTTTATAGGTAGGAAATGAGGGTCTTATCATACTTGCCACTGGAAAGCTGCAGTTCATAGAGTGGACTTCATTGTCTGGACTAGCCATGCACAGCAGTTGTTGTAATGAAGCCCTCTTTCCTGAGTGTTGGCTGTTTCACCATCAGATGAGAGGAAGTCCAAGTTGATATAGGACCTTGAAAATCTGATTTTGCCTGTTGTGATCTGTTAAACTTTATTTCACAGCATCTGGTCCATAAAATATTTCCTGTCCATGTTATCCTTATTTCAGATTGTCTAGAAAGTGGAAATTTGTTTCATGCTTACTTTCTGTGTGAAAGACACATGTAAGAATGCCCATGTGCATGAATTCAAGATTTATTGTTTTCTTGACTATTTTGAGTGAATCTTTGCTAAAAGCAACTGACTACAGTTACATTATGAAGGATGTTAGCAAGAAAAAAGATTACTATTAATATGTATCAATAAAAAATATAAATTTTAAGAGAATGTGGAAAAACATGGCTCTCTTGTAAGATGGTTCTATTCTTTTTCTATGCAATGTTGAAAACAAAACTGAAGAAAACCCTGCACAATACCTCACCACACTACATCACATGAGATTTAAGGCAGATTGAAAGAATCATAGACAGATTTTGGTTGTAAAGGCCCTTTCAAGATCAGCTAGCTCTCACCCCACTCCAGCCCCTGATGTGGGCAGGGGCCCCTTTCACAAGAGCAGGTCGCTTTAATTCTAGTCTAACCAGACCTTTGCCCCCTTCAGGGAAGGAGCATCCACAGCTTCTCTGGGAAATCTCAACTGGTGTTTCACCACCCTCAATGTGAAAAATTTCTTCCTTATATCTCATCTAAATTTACCCTGTTTGAGTTTAAAAGATATCTGGCATATCCCCAATTCCTTCTCAATCCATTAGTCACCCAGCCTGTACATCAGCTTGCCTTTACCCATGTGCAGACCTTGCACTTGGCCTTGTTGAACTTCTTGAGGTTCACACAGAGCCAAACCTCAAGCCTGTCAAGGTCCCTTGGGATGGCATCACTTCCCTCAAGTGTGTCAATTGCACCACTCAGTTTGGTGTCATCCAGACACTTGCTGAGATTACTCAATCCCACTGTCTTTGTTATTAATAGAGATATTGAACACTAACAAGCCAAATATGGACAGACCCCTGAGGAACACCACTTGTTATCAATCTCCATTTGGAGATTAAACCATTGACTGAAACGCTTTGGATACATCCATACAACCAATGCCTTATCTATTGAAAAGTCCATCCATTAAACCCATATATCTGCAATCGGCAATATTGTATAAGACTGTGTCAAAGGCCTTACTGAAGACAAGACAAGGCATCAGTTACTCTTTCTTTACCCATGAACATGGCTACTCCATTGTAGATGGGAGCAGATAAGTCAGGCAGAATTTCAACTTCATGAAGCCACACTGGTGCCTCTTGTCCCTTCCTTATTGTTCGCATGCGTTGGCATATCTTTTAGGGAGGATCTGTTCCATGATCTCCCTGGGCACAGAGGCTGACTGCTCAGTAGTTCCGAGGGTCCTCATTTTTACCCTTTTTAAAAATAGATGTGATGTTTCCCTTTTACCAGTCACTGAGAACTTCACCTGACCAATTGTTAGGTTCTTCAGAATCTTAAAGGAATACAGTATCACATATAAGTGAGGAGTAAATAGAAGAAAACTATTACTTTTACATATAATGGTTACATTAAAATAAAGCATGGTGGAAAATTAGGACAATATTTATTAGTTGAGATTCACTACAAATACTCTAATAAGTGGAATATAATATCAGGTTTGGCATGTGATAATGATGCTTCTTTGGAAAACATAGTTATATATTGTTGTTTGAGAGGAAAAAGGTGTCTCGTAGAACACAATTTCTGTGGAGCAAAAGAATAGTATGTATCATAACAGGTAATTACCTTGCTGCTGATTTGCTGTCTTCAGCTAAAGGAAGTTAAAGGAATTGCTGATTAAACTACTTGGTTATCCATAGACTTGACTACTTGGTATTTCTATATAAAATTGTGCTTACATGCAACTGCAGAACACTGCTATAGGGGATGGTTATATCATTTGAAAATTATTTTACATATCTTTTCCATTATTTCAGAAACCTTTTTACTGCTTCCTTTTAACACCATGGTGTGTCTGCATGTGCCTTGTGATGAGCTTTGCAGTAGGTTTCTTTACATTTCTTTGTTATAATATGCAGGTTATTAATACAATGCAGCAGACTGATTTTTAATTAGCACCCCAACTAGTAACTGGAATTTGTTACCTCTATGGAGGCCTTGATTATTATAAACATATAGGAATTAAAAATCCCTTCATTATTTTACTCCAAAAGTAATATTAGTACCCCCCCACACACGCATTAGATGTCATTGAAACTTCTATTTAAAGAAAACTGTGTAACTGTTGTTGTGGTCTAACCTTGATAGACAGCTCAGCACCATGCAGTTGATCACTTACTCCCTTCCCAGTGGAATGTGGGAGAGGATCTTCAGAAGGCTAAAAGTGAGAATAGTCATGGGTTGGGATAAAGACAGTTTAATAGGTAAAGCAAAAGCTTCACACACAAGCAAAGCAAAATAAAGAATTAAATAGCTATTTCCCAGATGTTTAGTCATTTCCAGGAAAGCAGGACTTCTTCATATGCAATGGTTCCTTTGGAACAAAAGTGCTCTTTCCCAGATGTCTCTTCCTTCCTCCTTCCCTTCTATTGCTAAGCAAAATGTCATATGGTATGGAATATCCCTTCAGTCAGTTGAGGTCAGCTTTTCTGGCTGTGTCCCCTCCCAACTGCACTCCCAGCCTCCTCATTGGTGGGGTGGAGTGAGGTGTAAAAAAGACCTTGACACTGTACAAGCTCAGAAATAGCTAAAACATCTCTGTGTTACTGAGCTGATTTTGGCTGGGGTAGTTAATTTTCTGCACAATAGCTATTATGGTTGTGGTACTTAGTTGCCAGCTTGCATTAAACCACAACAGTTACAGATTTGGTCACAAATTCAAAACCTGGCACCCTCCAAGGTGCTATGAAGAAACAACTCCAGATAAAACCAGTAAAACTGTGAAGGTAAATTATGCAGCAGATAACATAGAAAGGAAGTACCATGAAGTAACTGCCTGAACACAAAACACAGGTCTACTGCTAGGGGTTGTAATCCATCAGACAACTTGAGCACAACTTGTGGGAACCAGGCAGACCTGTTAAGTCAAAAGAGCAGAAATTCAAGGGAGAGAGTTTTGTTGCCATCAACAGCAAGGCTTCCAAGGCAACTCACTTGCTCCTTATGGATGCTCAATCCAATTTGGGGGACAGAGTACCACAAAATAAATTTGGGAAAAGCTGAAGACTTCTCAAATTAGAATTTGTAGCTAGCTAATGACAGTTACCAGTCCCTTTCTGATAAGCTCTTTAACACCTGCCATGACAGAGTATCAGGACCACAATTCACGATTATTTTTGCCTTTGTGCTCTTGTAATGAATGTACTGGAAAAGACTCCCAAATAATAATGAGATATGTTGCATAGGTGATAATTTTTACTTCTACTACATTTAATTTTTTCCCCCAGTTATTCTTTGTTTATTTTGGGGTGATGGGGTTTTTAGTTTTTTTTGTTTCTGATTTTTTTCTGACTCCAGAAAAGGAAGCAATACCAATGTATCTCTACTGTTTCAGTGTGTTTGATTTTTTATTGTGGCTCCAGGCAGAAATTCCCTAAGATTGTAAGTCCAGGCTATTCAAGTGGCTGATTGACTGCAATGCACAGAGGTGTAGGAATTTCTGGCAGCAAGTCAACTTGCAGCAATAAAAGCTTTGGTTTTTTGTTTTTTGTTTTTTTTTCCAAGACCATTAGTTCCCATTACATGAACACCATAGAGCCCCAAAAGATAAAATTAGCTGCAAAAAGTNGTTATAATATGCAGGTTATTAATACAATGCAGCAGACTGATTTTTAATTAGCACCCCAACTAGTAACTGGAATTTGTTACCTCTATGGAGGCCTTGATTATTATAAACATATAGGAATTAAAAATCCCTTCATTATTTTACTCCAAAAGTAATATTAGTACCCCCCCACACACGCATTAGATGTCATTGAAACTTCTATTTAAAGAAAACTGTGTAACTGTTGTTGTGGTCTAACCTTGATAGACAGCTCAGCACCATGCAGTTGATCACTTACTCCCTTCCCAGTGGAATGTGGGAGAGGATCTTCAGAAGGCTAAAAGTGAGAATAGTCATGGGTTGGGATAAAGACAGTTTAATAGGTAAAGCAAAAGCTTCACACACAAGCAAAGCAAAATAAAGAATTAAATAGCTATTTCCCAGATGTTTAGTCATTTCCAGGAAAGCAGGACTTCTTCATATGCAATGGTTCCTTTGGAACAAAAGTGCTCTTTCCCAGATGTCTCTTCCTTCCTCCTTCCCTTCTATTGCTAAGCAAAATGTCATATGGTATGGAATATCCCTTCAGTCAGTTGAGGTCAGCTTTTCTGGCTGTGTCCCCTCCCAACTGCACTCCCAGCCTCCTCATTGGTGGGGTGGAGTGAGGTGTAAAAAAGACCTTGACACTGTACAAGCTCAGAAATAGCTAAAACATCTCTGTGTTACTGAGCTGATTTTGGCTGGGGTAGTTAATTTTCTGCACAATAGCTATTATGGTTGTGGTACTTAGTTGCCAGCTTGCATTAAACCACAACAGTTACAGATTTGGTCACAAATTCAAAACCTGGCACCCTACAAGGTGCTATGAAGAAACAACTCCAGATAAAACCAGTAAAACTGTGAAGGTAAATTATGCAGCAGATAACATAGAAAGGAAGTACCATGAAGTAACTGCCTGAACACAAAACACAGGTCTACTGCTAGGCGTTGTAATCCATCAGACAACTTGAGCACAACTTGTGGGAACCAGGCAGACCTGTTAAGTCAAAAGAGCAGAAATTCAAGGGAGAGAGTTTTGTTGCCATCAACAGCAAGGCTTCCAAGGCAACTCACTTGCTCCTTATGGATGCTCAATCCAATTTGGGGGACAGAGTACCACAAAATAAATTTGGGAAAAGCTGAAGACTTCTCAAATTAGAATTTGTAGCTAGCTAATGACAGTTACCAGTCCCTTTCTGATAAGCTCTTTAACACCTGCCATGACAGAGTATCAGGACCACAATTCACGATTATTTTTGCCTTTGTGCTCTTGTAATGAATGTACTGGAAAAGACTCCCAAATAATAATGAGATATGTTGCATAGGTGATAATTTTTACTTCTACTACATTTAATTTTTTCCCCCAGTTATTCTTTGTTTATTTAGGGGTGATGGGGTTTTTAGTTTTTTTTGTTTCTGATTTTTTTCTGACTCCAGAAAAGGAAGCAATACCAATGTATCTCTACTGTTTCAGTGTGTTTGATTTTTTATTGTGGCTCCAGGCAGAAATTCCCTAAGATTGTAAGTCCAGGCTATTCAAGTGGCTGATTGACTGCAATGCACAGAGGTGNAGGATATTATATGATTCTATGATAACAGCATGTCCCCAGATTTTGGCTCAAAGGCCACAGAAATGGTGTGACAAAATGCCNTGTGGCTCCAGGCAGAAATTCCCTAAGATTGTAAGTCCAGGCTATTCAAGTGGCTGATTGACTGCAATGCACAGAGGTGTAGGAATTTCTGGCAGCAAGTCAACTTGCAGCAATAAAAGCTTTGGTTTTTTGTTTTTTGTTTTTTTTTCCAAGACCATTAGTTCCCATTACATGAACACCATAGAGCCCCAAAAGATAAAATTAGCTGCAAAAAGTGTTCACATTTCTCATGTATTCTGGAAGTTAATTTTGCAAACCACTTTTTGCCAACTGCTTTTTCAGAAATAATGCTGAATCTGGAACTGGAACATTATCCTTGACTTCCTTCCCCTCCATTTTCAATCTCCATAGAGCTCATTCATACAGAGATTGCTCAAAGCAAGTCGTGAGTAGTAAAGAAAGTATAGGCGTTAATAATAGGAGAAAATATTGCAAATGAAGTGCTAAAAGGTGTAAAAGAGCTTTTGCATGCCAGTTTGAAGCAAGCTTTCCTTTTTCTCTGAGACATTCTTACCTCCAAATAGATTTGTACAATTTTTGTTTTCCCCATTCCAAACTTGAAGAATTTTTCCATTTAAGAGTAAAAAGTAGGGTAAAAACTCATTAGTTTGCCATGCTGGTCCAAGCAAAGGTATTGTGTATATCTGTAGCACATGCTCAGGGAAAGTACAGAGAAAACAAGATGAGTACAGAACTATCTTTTTCCTGGCAGGGCCTCCTCACTTCCAGTGACCATGCATTTAGTGATGGAATTTTCAGCGCTATAGATTTAACTGCACTATTTCATTTAGTCTTCATCCATGCACCCATCTCCATAACTTTATAAAAGATTTGTCTGTATTTAATTATGTTAAATTCTTCAAGTGTCAATGATAAGGCTTTTTACTACTTAGGGATAATGTAAAAAAAGGTACTAATTTTGCCTGACTTTAGGCCCATGACCTGATAAATCTAATTTTATTTTCTTTATGTGATATCGTAATAGTAGTACATTTCAGTCAGGAGTTATGAAACATGCAAGAAGAAGTGTTTTCTCTGCTTTTGTGCTTCCAGTCACGTATAAAATGAGAGATAATAAGTCACCTCTTTGGCAGATACAACCAACAAACTGGGGTTAGTGCTTAATCTGAAAATTATATTACTTGGAATTTGTGAAAGGAAAAACAATGCAGTGGAGGGGGAAGATGATACTTTTTCTTCAAATGTTCAGTTATTTGATACCCCTAAATTTGGAAACAAAGGGTAACTTCCCAAGGTGATTCACCATTTCCTAAATTCAGAAGGAAGAGAGGCTAAGAGTACTGAAATATGTTCCAATTTATATGCAGCATTTAGGGTATGTTGTCTGTGAATGAATGCATCTGGTTACAAGAAACAGAATTTCCCACATCTCAGTTACTTCAGTATTTAGACTGCTTCGTTGGTTTTCAATGAGGGTTAGAACAGAGGAAAGATAATGAAAAGCCACTGTTATCTTCTCAACTTGCTCAAAAGAATAGAACATACAGAAATATTGAAATCTGCTATTTCACCCCTTTTTCTGTATAACACTTATGATTACTTTTCATTTAGGAAAAATTATGCAGGAAAGGATCATAGATTTCAACTTCCCATAAGCTGGTCACTGTCTAAATGCTCTGATACAGATACATTAAAGTTAAACATATATAAAGACAAGGCCCTGGAATTTGTCCTATATCGTCTCTGACATCAGCTGTCCAAACAAACTTACTATGTTAAATGCCAAAATATTAGGCACCGAAAAGCCTCCTAAAAATAGAATTAAATTTTACGGAGAAAACGTGGTGCATCACAATTTTTGAATTTCTTAATTTTCAAATATTAGAAGTCTCTATGATTAAAAAGGTAAAAAACTTTCATACTTTTATTTTTAGAGATAATGCTACTCTCTGCAATTTTGAGGGACAAGAAACACCACAAAGTATTGATAAATCTGGGAAACTAAGTTTAAACTCTTTTGCGTTGTAACAAAACATATTTAGACAAGGCTTTCAGACACATGGTGTGATTTTGGGTGTTATTCTCTGCAGAACTAGGATTTGGATTTGGTGATTCTTGTGGGTCCCTTTCAACTCAGGATATTATATGATTCTATGATAACAGCATGTCCCCAGATTTTGGCTCAAAGGCCACAGAAATGGTGTGACAAAATGC
>VXBX01006699.1:112280-144903 GCA_013400415.1 Scytalopus superciliaris | reverse complement strand
TTTCCCCTTTTTTTTTCTTTTTTTTTTTTTTTTTTTTTTTTTTTTTTTTTTTTTTTTTTTTTTTTTAATATAGATAGGTTTGAAATGAAATCTTGAGTGTGATAGCCTTCAGTGCGTGTCCTGGTATTTGACTTCACCAGATGGAAGCTTAGTCATGAAATGTAAAGAGTGGCTTTAATTAATGATTTTAGCTTTTATTTCATTTCTTGAGAGATTTTGAAAAAAAAAATCTAGAAGTGATTTTTAGTCATAGAAACGATTTATAGTTCTCTCTCTGGAACCTAAAACAATAAAAAACATCCTTATTATTTATTCCTGAAAATATATCTCCTTGGTCTTTGGAAACTAATGTATTCAGTAAAAGACTGGACATGTGGAGTTTCCTGAGGCATCGGTTTCAAGTATAATCACAGCAACTTAGTTAATGCAAGTTAAGATTTAAAGATTTAATGAAGGCTTAGAAATCCCATAATTGGGGATTATATTCCTTTTCTGTCAGTGCATTTATCCTGTCCACTGATTATTTTCCTATTTCTGTTGTTCTTATGGAAGTTTATCAAGATGAGTATTTACTTGCAGAGCACTTTTCCAATGTATTTTATTTTTAGATTAAACTTTTTATTGTAAGAATTTAACAATGTGCACTAACTCAAGCTCTGTAATTATCAACTTATTTAAATAAATTCTGAAATACTAAATTGCACCATATAAAATGGCATATGATCTTAAGTTGCTGTATTCTCTCTCACACATTCATTGGCTCTGTTATGCAGCCATTAGTCTTTGCAACATTCCCATTACGTTCCATGGAACTACTCAAATAAGCAAGGATTATTTATATCATAGAGTTAATGGGATTTTTCAAGCTGTTGCAAAAGCTTTCAGCCATTCTGAAGTTTCTAGGAAGTGTTTTGACTGCTGTATGTATATTTGTAAAATATATGAAGCCAAATACTGCAAAATACAATTTTAATTCTGTAAAGTATAATTTAAAATGTTTAAGCTTTTAGACATGCCTGAACATAAATGAGATCAGAATCAGGCACTTCTCTTTTTTTCTGTGTGGCCAGTGTCTGGTGCTTTTAGGGGGTGGTTAACGTGTTTTCTAAGAGAATAGGAGTGATTTAGTCTGTGTTTCATGTTGTAGAAAGTTCTGACTCCCCAGACTGCTCTCACACATACCTGCAGCTGGGCTGTCTGAATAGTTTTACTGCCTCATCAGCTATGCCCGCTGAAATGTTTGTATGATTTCTTCTTAATCCAGTTTGATTCAAGATTGGCGGGCAAGCAGAGTCAGTCTTTAAACTCTCTGAGCTAAAACATCTTATTTTAATTGAAATGGGTGAGGAAGAAATAATGTGCACAGCTCAACTATCAGACATCAGACTGTGGTAATCTCCAGAGGGAGGATATGGTACCAAAGTGTCAAGGGGAGAGTAAGGTATCAGGAACTTTCTCATATGACATAGTTGTTATCAGAAGGGAACACATCTACATACTATGTATATTTAGAATGCATATAATAACATGTAATAAGAAATTATAACTACTTTAGGTTGTTATATAAATCACAGTTAACTCAAAATTAGAATGCTTCCTAAGAAATTTACCTTTAAAGGGTGTAATTAGTATAAAAATAGTATGTTCAAAATGTGAGCAACATGACATAGCCATAGAATGACCAGACAAGATAAGCCTGTGGGTATAAAAGCCAATAAAGTAACCAGTACTTTTCTGTCCATGCTTCAAAAAAACATAGTTGTGTTAAAGAACCAACATAGTACTTACTTTACTGATCCAGATACGCAAAAATAAAGAATTCTGAGAAGATTTTATCTTTAGTGTAGGATGAGAATTTTAGATAAGGCAGTAGCTTCTTGGTATTTAGTTATTGATGAGTATAGGGTAGCTGTGGCAGAGGAGTCACATTTAAAATAACCTTTCCTAGGTCATATAAAAATTAAAAAGTGAGTTTAGCCAATAATGTCAAAGAACTGTTTTTGCCCTACCTCTCTTCATAAGGTGCATGAATGTATAAGAAACTCAAGTTTACGCTAATACTAGCATCTTATATTTCTTTATGGTTAAAAGGTATTTGATTGGGTTGAATATCTCTGTCCAACAATTTCAAATGTGTTTTCAAAGAAACTAATCTGCTAGGAAACTTAATACAATAGAGGAATTAGAAGTGTCAGATACTTAATTTATTCCATATTTAGAAATATGAGCAAAATCATTGATGGTTCTGAGTTGTTTTATTTTGGGGGGGGCTTGAGGATTTTGGGATGGAAGTCCACAAACCAAAACCAGAAGAAATAAGAATGTCTGTGCAATAATATTATATTTTCTGAGTGATATTTAGCAGCTTGGTTAAAACAATTTTAATTATTTTTCTTTCCAATTCTCTTATTCCTTCTGTTCACATTGTTCACTGTAGAACATTTCCAAATGATGCAGGTTAGGGAGATGACTTTATTTTACAGTTTAACATAAACTTGTATAAATGTAATCCAAACACAGAGCTAGCCTTGACACTGTTTCTGTGTTCCTTCTTTTGTCTCTGACTTACATTTTAATATAACAGCTGATGCATTCTGTCTTAATATTAAATTCTGAGCCTGTAGAAATACTACATTGTGATATAGACTACAAGGTCTCATCGACTGTTTTAGACAAAGACAGGCAACAACCACAACAGCCATAGCAACTGAAACTTTTTTCATTTTTTTCTATATATTTTTAATTAGTTGTAGTTGATCAAATTTGATTTGTATCCTATAGTGTTTAGAATCCCATAACATTTATTCAGTACAAGTTAAATCTCCTGGCCTTATAAAGTAACTGAAGTCTTGAAGAAAATGATCAGTCCTAGAATTTTGGTTTGTTTTAATTCTGAATATTCTAATCTAGCCCAGTAATTTGCATTCTTCTTTTACTACATACTTCTGTTTATCAGATATATATGGATATGTTTCCAAATCACTAACCTAAGAAAAAAATTTCCTTCTAAAATTAAGTCAACTAATATTTTAAAGGATAAAAAGATTTCATTTATTATTTGATTTTGATTTGGGGCATAATTTTTCTGTTAACTTGCTTTTAGAGTGAAAAACTGAGTAGTTATTCTTGTGGATATGCTGTAAATATTGTTGATTGTTTTGAGAACTGAGCCTTAGGAAAAGTGATTTATAACATGCATGAGCATTTTGGAAAATGACAAAGGGTGACCCAAGCTCAGGGTGTGAGGTCAAATTATTGTCATTGTGGACTGTAAAGCTCCTATATAGAACTTATTAAATATTTCTTAAAGAATCTCCCTAGAACATAAATCTATCTAGCAAGAAAATCAAGTAGGAATCAGGTAGTATTGCAGAATAGCATGCCTTCCTCAAAGGTTCTATCCTCAAATCTCTTAATTTTATGTAGCTGAGAAAGGCGAAATATTCTCACTGAACTTGTAAATACATTTAGTAACTGAACTTTTCAGACTGTAGTATTTTTTTGATCGATCCTGTCTCTAAAAACTGATAATCTGTTCTGTGTGGACAGTTTCATGTGGACTAACTCAGAATTTAATGTTGAGAATTCACTTTCCTCTGTTTTCTTGCATTAATTTTATAAGTGTTTTTATTTAATTTGGTAAGGTCTGAGTCATTGGCTTCTCCATTACACCTGTTAGACACACAGGCTTTGAACTAAGTAACAGAGTTTAGCTACTGATTTCCTTGGGACATATGTTGCAGAGAAGTGCCTGGTTGATCAGTGGCACTCAGCATTTTTGCTAGAAGTGCACAACACACTGTGGAGGCAGGGAAAAATGATTACATGATTCTACCCACCTCCCCAGATTCTCCCTCTCACTCACAACAGGAAACAGCCAATTGATGCAGTTTTACGTGCCAACAAATAAATGTCGCACTTCCAGGATTTGAACTATAGCTGTAGCCAACTCAAGTAGAAGCTGATTTATATTTATGAACTGCACTTTGAAGAAACACTGACTAGGGGTAGTGGTAAGGTTGTTTCTGAGCCCCTGGCCTAAAAATGTTCCAAAGGTTCTGAAAAAGCAGTGATCTTCAGCCAGCTGCTCAGTGCCCCATGAACTATTCTTGGCAGTATTTCTGCTGGCTCATAAGTCTGTAATACTTGCCTTCACAGCTTATTTCACCTTCATTGGATCATGGATAACAAAGCCATTTCCATTCTTGATCTTTTATTTTGAAACTTCATCTATTATACTACTCTATTGGGGCATGGGTGTCACAGTATTAGGAATTACTTTTTCTCCTACTGGTGTCTCAGATATACTTTTAAATTCACAATTACAGTAAAGTTGTGAGTGATATTAAAAATGGTTTTCAGCTTCTATGTTTATAAATTGTGTTTACTGTTAGAAAAAGTACTCAGGTATAAAATGTGAAGTATTCAATAAAATCAAACTGAATTCAGAAATACAAATAATGTTTAAAAGCAATTATGAACACTGCCCTCAGAAAGCTGTTTTTCAATTATATCAGGTAGCATAATTTATGCAACTGTCAAGAACAAATGAGTGTATAGCAAAAAAAGAAAAGAGATATTAAAAAAATATATATTCTTCTCTGAGGGTTATAATTTCCCTAATCAAAGTATTATCTTACTATGGAAATACTACTTAAATATTTATATGCAATAGAAGTGTTTAAACTATTCATTTTACACCTTTTTACTTGCAGCTCTACTGCCTTTTGGTTCACCTCAAAGTCCCCATTGTACTAGATCCATTAAATGAAGTTGGATAGTCTTCTATAAGTCTAATATATGCTACAGAAAAAATGCATGAGGACAGTGGTAGCGTTGCAGTCAAGATTCAGATTGAAATCCTGGGATTCTTTTTTTAGAGTTACTTTTTATTTATTTATTTATTTGTTTGTTTTGACAAACCTTACACTTTTTTTCAAGTAAGGTTTATCATATAATGCATAGTCCTAGCTATATCTACAGAGTTTACTGTAGCACCTTAGCTGTATTATGGAATCATCATTGCATTAGGAATCTTCACAAAACTTGATCTAATTGCTATGCTGCATAACCAATTGATTATGCATTTTACTACTGATTCCCAAATTCAACTTGCACTAGAAAAATATGCACTGGAATGCAAGTTCCTTAAAGGACAGCATAGATTCCTTTCTAAGAAATATGGACATGAGAAAATTGCCCCTTCTTAAACATAAAAGGAGTTTTACATAGGTCTTATGAGGGATTTGTGCAGTTTCCTTATGTTCAAACAGATAATGTGGCCACATTTCTCAAGTCAAAATCTAATTTAATTCAGAAAGAAACTGAAAGGAGAAGATCTTTCATAGCTTGGCATCTGGACCCTGTGATTACCTTCCAAAGACGAGGAGAAGCGGAATGAAGTCATGTGTAAATTGAACTCTGCTTCAAAAAAAAGTATAAGCCATATTTTTGTCGAATAGAAATAAAACATTCTTAAAAGGAATTTTGGGGCCTGTCTTGGTGTTTTGTGAGTTCCTTTTCATGGTTAAAAAAAAAAAAAAGCACAGTTATTTTTATTATATATTTGACCAAGCAGAAAGTAATGGAATATGAAATGTGGAATATACTATTTGGTATGCTTACCTTTATAATGACTTGCAGTGATGAGTTATACTGTTCAGCACATACTCTTTTGTAATGTCAGGTTGAATTTTAGAAGATTTGTAAATTTAGGTTTAGTAATCAGAACTTGAGAATAATGATATTCAAATTTAATTGTTTGACTAGTTCTGTCTCAGAAGGGAGCAGGAGGTAGAAACTGTGGAAAGCTGTTTTGGAAAGGATTGTTCAGGTTTACTGGGGCATAACCATATAGCTTTTTGAATATATGTACTTATACATGTACACATGAGAGATTCAGCTGGCACAAAAAAATTGCACACATTATTTGTGTTATCAATTATTTGATGCATATGTATCCTCTTAGTACTTGCACATTCATTCTACTTGTCTGAAATACAGTAAGTCCTTAGTTACCACTCATTATTGGTTTTGTCCATGGTGGCATTTACTTGGTTTTTCTGATATTGCCGTCCTTGTTCCTTTTTTTTTTTGCTCTCTGTTGCCTAATGCTAAAAAAGAAACGTTCATAGCTTAGCTGATGTTATTGCTAATTTTTGAAGCCAGATTTCCAAGGTTCAAAATTGTTCTAAAAACGTATCTTTTTTAGTTTTATTTAGTCATGTCCTATGTACAATTTAGTGCCTATTTGAAAAATAAGCTCATACTCAAATAAAATCTTTATAGTGGTAAATTTTTGTGAAGGGGGGATCATCTGCTTCAGAATTGATCTAGATGAGGAAGGTTCCCACCCCTTCACATAAACATCAAGTTTACAAAAGGTGTCACTGCAGGTTCTGAAAGTTTGAAAAAACTACATTGATCATTTAATCTGCACATGTCTGAGGAAGGGAACAGGTAAGTAAAAATGAACAGCCTCTTCTGTGATGCAGCTGATTCAAAGGTGCTAAAGACAAGCCCATAAAATAAGGTTTACAAAATTTAGCTTGAAGCATTTGAAACCTAAGTGATTAACTAGCAACTCATATTTTAACTGACTAATGCATCCTTTTTCCTCTTAACTTTTAAAAATCATCTATCATTCTCTTGCATGTATTTGCTTGAATTACTCTGATCAAGCCACAGAGAGGCATAAAAGATGAAAATGTGAAGAAACATTTATCAGTCTACTTCTTTCCTTAACTTGTCTTCATTGGTCTATTTCTTTGATAAGAAATAAGGTCCTTTGCTGTTTTTCCTTCATTCCAACATGGGAAGTATCTAGATGTGGTTATCAATTACTTGTTGTGTAAGGGACACAGACAGGAGGAGAGACCAGGAGGAAGGATATAAAAGTATCTTAAGTATCAAAATATTGTTTCATCCCAAAGGTGTGGAAAATGACAGTTTTGTTTCTATGCTCCTGGCAGAGTAATACAGATGTAGGGGATCCATAATGCAATCTCAGCTGTAAATTGCATAACTCTGTTGGCGTTAGTAGAAAGATACCTCTTTTTCTGTTGTTTCACCTGTGCAGGACAGAGGTTTTTCAGAACATCATCTTAATACTAATTTTGAAGTAGAAGATGAGACTGCACTTGATACATCAATTAACATATACTTGAGTATACTTGAGTATCACTTTGATTCTCTAAATGTACATGACGAGTTAGTCTGCTGTACACAGCAACTCTGTATTTATATAAAAGTTAGTTCTGGTGAGGCCACTGTAGTGCTTCCCTACATGATGGAGTGACTCAATTTGAATGCAGCAATGAATGCTGCTGTCTATAACCACAACTGTGTTTCAGCTCACTTTTTAGGTAACTACTCCTGGAAAACTGAGATATTCTTTAAAATCATGAATATGATCACATTCATTGTAAATTTAATGAAAAACTAGTGATTATTTATGACAATAGGTGAAAAGTTCAAATGGTTTTCCAATATTTAGTGTGAAGATAATTCATTATAGTCTCCAGAATCCCTGTGGACATGCATTTTTAACTATTTTTTTCTGTTACACAGTGCTGTCTTTGTATAAGGTGTTCGATACCAGTGTTCACAGTAAAGAGTGTTATCCCATATACCTACTGCATACTTCCCTTGGTAGTAGATTTCAGTAATGTTCATCATTATGCACCAATTTTTTATGTTGCCTTAATGGTCAAGGCTGCTTAAACTTGGGTGCTCTCTTTTTTGGTACTTCCACCCAGAAAAATGAGGACTGATATTTTGCTGTGTGCTTCAGAATTGAAACCCTCATCAGGTTAACAGGGTTACTGGTCCCAACCCAACTGTCAATCTCAGTCCCTTGGAATATCAGGTTTCACAGGTCAACCTATAGCTTGTTAAGCCATTTTGACAATCCAGAAGTAGTAGATGTTTAGTTAAAATCTTTAAAATCTTTATCCTGTGCAACTTTCATTTCATTTTATCTGTTTCCCTACATTCCTTCTTAATATCACTGCCCTCTAACAGAATACATTGCTCTAAGAATGATTAGAAATACCCTTTACTCTCCCCACTGCAACCAATTGACCTCCAAACAGCAACAAGAGAGATCTGGAAAATAACCTCTCTCAAATTTAAACTCTTATTGTAAGTCTGAGTTCTTCCTGGAGCTAGGAGTCACAGTAAAAGGTCAGTGCATTGATACAGGGTATATTAGTGAACTGTACCTCATGTTAGCCCAAAACCTGTAGTGCTTGAGGTAAAAGGAGTGATAAAACGGCTATGAAAACTTTCCTATCAGTATACTCGTTATGTGGGAAGGATGCTTTTGTGATGATACAGGGAATCAAAGTAGTTATTCACAGATTCATTTTTGGTCTAACAATCAATTAATGACCCCAGGTCACAGAACTCTATTTTTTAATACCTCCTTATCTCTAAGCAGCTTAGGATAGTGATGGCCTCTTGCTCTTTTTTCTTCCTTCTTTTTTTTTTTTTAAAAAAAAAAGATGTCAAATGTCAAGGAAATTTATATTTGGGATTTGAAAAAGCTCTACATCTTCTACAAAAACAGGAATGCTCTGATTAATTTTGATATGTTTTCATTGACAACAATATAAAAATTATTGTTTATAGTAACACGTCTAAAATGCTTTCAGCAGCCTGGTAACTGGGCAAGTAATTTACCACACAAGTATTAGGGCTGGAGTCCAGGAAAAAGGTGCCATCAGAAAAACATTTGATGTTTAACATAAGGTGTGAATTTTGCTTTTGGCCTGCCATTAGGAATTTATGCACTTGCAAAATGCCATCAGCAACATCTGCTGATATTTCCATCCTGTGACACTTATGTTTGTTGAATTCTGAAGATATAGAGGTGTTTAATGATAATGACAAATAAATGAAAGATTTGGTTTGGTTAACAAGAAGTTCAAGACCCCAAATTTAAACTCACTCTGCTTAGTTGTCCAGAATGAGTGAACTCCATTAAATGAAAAAACAAATATCCTTGTTATGTCGATTTCACTTTTACTTTTCTGTTGGCATTGATAAGATGCTTGCAAAATCTTATCTATGGATTTACAGTGTGTTGCTATGAAATTTACAGTTATGTATTCATCTGCAATTTTAAGGATTAGCTTTGATGGGAGTTTTTTCATCAGATTTTCTTTGCGGTTTTTCTGCAGCTATGCTTTTATCCTAAGGTGGAGGTGAAATATCCTCTAGATATTGTAAGGGACAGTCAGGTAAATATTTCTCTTTCCCTATATGTTTTATTTTGCACATCATTGTGGAAAGATTTCTCCTTCTCTGAAAGGATAAAACTCATTACTTCCAAGTACTTTAATTGAGAAGTTTCTTCTTAACTTAAATACCACCTTCAGATTCATGAAGTTGCAAACAATACCCCTAAATACTGATACTGCAATTAAAATTAATTCCTGAAAGAAGGTACAACCTCCACTTTTAGTCTAAATCATTTGTATGTTTTATGCAATTATTTGTATTGGCTTTGCTCCTAATACCACCAACTGACATATTAAAGTCCAGATCAGAACATATGTGACCAAAAAAGAATTTTTACAGGATTTTGCAATTCTTGTTCTTCCAGACTTATATTTGACACAACAGTAGGTAGTCTTGTTGAATATGACCTATAATGTATCAATTGGAGTGGCTGAATCATATCTTAATTTTACTTTGTCTGATAGAATCAGCTAATTATCTCTGTGTAGTGCCATTTTTATCTGATAACAATTTTGTTGACTGGAATTTTAAAAGCTTTGTCTTAAGAAGTGAACAACAGCTGGAGAACGTCACTGTTTTGAAGGATAATATAAAATCTTTCAACTGCTATTTTATGTTCTTATTTTCTAAATTTGTGTGTTGCCATCTCACAAGGTTCCAAATTACTTTACTCTTTGATGCTGACTTCTACTGGGTTAAAATACTTCTATTATATTGACTAGCCCTCAAAGTTCATCCACAAGATGTTATCCAGTGTAGGTAAAAAGTCACTAAATATTTCTACTACATAGTTCACATTTCGAAAATGTGACTATATAGTCCCTTTCAAAAGTAGAAAACATGAGTTTTTGCCCATTTTCATCTAAACTTAGACATTCCAAAATATCACCGTTAGCATTTCCAGACACTGCATGCCAACTCTACCTGAAGCAAAGACTGGACAGAAGAATGGTCAGAACAGGAAAATGTTCCAATACTTGTTGCATTTAAATTATTTTCAACTGCAGAGAGGAAGTTGATTCTAACTCATGAAAATGTTTATATTCCCATTCGCTTACAACTTAAAGCAATATTCTCAAGGATTACTCAAAATGTCATTATATCTACTACTTTAGATTTGCCTTATCTACTACATAGCATTTCTCCAGGAATTCAATCGGTTTCAATTTTTTTTTTCCCTTTTGCTTATTTACATTGCTGACTTTGAGTAGCTGTAGCCTCTAGCTCAAGGATTCTTGCTGCTGAGACATTTTAATTTGGTGAATTTAGCTTGTAAGTTGTGATATGGCTGGAGTGATAGAAGAAGTACTCAAGAAAAATGGGCCAAATAGCTTTTAAAATGAGAACAAGACTATGAATTGAAGCTGATATTTCATGGGCCACTTGAATACTCAGTAAAGGACAGATGTCTCTTATCCTACCTTGTTTAGCTTTGAAGGCACGCAGCCAGCCAAATGATTTTCCAGTCAATTAACACTGCCTCTTAATTGACGGTATCTCTACTGCATACTTGGTGTAGGATGGATAGATATGTACATTTGATCTGATGTGTCATGGTTGTTTCAGTGGCCTTGATGATAATGTCAACTTGCACAATGACAGTTGTGGATAGGTGATATAATCCTTTAAAAATAAACCTATGTTTGACTATAATTCTAAATTTTAAGCAATAACATTTACATTAATAGAGTGAGAGGAACAGCACATCAGTATTTTTTTTTTAATTAATTTCTTTATGATCATTCTTTTTTTTCTCTCTGTTCCCTTGAGAAATGCCTGCTCAATCCTACTTCTATTGAGGCTCTTCACCCTGCAGGCAACTGTCACAGAGAAGACAGACACATAACAGTAACATTCTAAATGACTGAATATATCCTTTTCAGGAAAAACAAAATCTCTTCCAAGACAAATTGTGCTGTGAATAATAAGACAAAATGTTTTTCTCTTTCCTCATGATTTTTTGAATTCAGGGAGAAGGTTTTGGAAGGACTTAGCCTACTGTTTTCAACCTTTTGATCTGGAAATTCTTGTAAATAATGAACAACTAAATAAAATTTTCATATTAACATGCATATTGCAGTGTATGTACATAGGCTGATTATTTAGAGGCCTAAACAACATTTCATTATTTAAAAAAAATCTAAATGTACAATTGTTATAAAAATATCAAAGTACTTAGAGGAAATTTATTATAAAAGACAGGCCTATCTAAAAATCTATTCATAGCACTAAAAAGTATTCATCAGTAAAATATGTTACAAGTTCAGACTTACTGATACAGTCTATCTAAATTCCTCACTTCATTGCCTAATAAAATGCAGGAAGCCAGCTATCTAGCACATCTGACATGTGACTGATGACATACAGAATATATTTCTTGGAATGTTATTGTAACAAAGCTTTCAGATGCTTTGCTAATTTCTAAATAAGATTTATTTATTATATTGAAACATATCTGTATGTATATTTAATTTTGAAAAGCAAAGATTAATCTTTGGCTTCTGATAATCTCTGAATATCAAGTACTAAAATTATAACTTAATTTGAATCTTCACAACAAAACAAAAAACAATGGGAGACTTACTATAAGTGAATATTTTGATATTTAAAAAAAATCTATTAGTATTTAATTTTACTCTTATAGCTCACAAATCCTTAGCAAGACTAGTTATGTCAAAAACAGTGCTCCTTTACTTTTGTGGATGTCACTTCAAACTACTTAGAGTCCTAACTAGAGATCAGTAGAACATAAAAATAACTGAAATATTTCAATATTTTAGGACATCTGAACTACACAAACTTTATTAAGATAGAGAAGAACAGAAAATAGAACTGCAGCAAATTCTTTGCCTTTCAAAGCCTGAAAGTTTTAATGTGAATTAGTTATCTTGTATGAAATGAGTATGTATTTCAAAATATGTGATGAGGTCTCTTTTGTCTCATCCTCATCAATTATAAACACCAAAGAAAACGTTCCATCACATTATTATGGGACAGCCTGTCTCTTTCAGTCTACTTTGAGCTTTGAGCCATATTTAAATAACAAATTTGAGCTTGCTTGACATGTAGTTCTACCTTAAATAGGATATAATATTTTAAACACATTTTTCAAAAGTCTTTGTTACATATCATTATAGCTCAAATATCATGCCTGAAAAGAGTTTTGGAAACTTTGACATTGTCATATGACCAACCAAACCATGTTTGAAATTGTTATCACTACTGCATTTGTAAGTGAGCTCAAAGCTCAGTGCAGACAACCTGACAGGCAGCTTCTTGGAAGTATTGTGTCTTAGTAACCTTAAACATGGCTTTTCCTTTTGAACACTTTAGTATTGAGATAAAGTGGAAGTGTTTTGGCAGCCCTACAACCTTTGATCCAGTCTGTGGGAAAAAAGTGCTGAAACACCCCAAGTCCTGAATTACATAAACCATGCTAGTATGACAGTTATCTGTCCTTTCCGCCTTTCCCCCTTCCACAGTTAATACAAGGATTCCATTTGAAATGCAAACTTCATGAGGCAAAGAAAAACACTCATTGAGACATCTTTAAAAATCTTAAAGTACTATAGATGCTACCACAGAGATAAAAGAATAATCCATTTTTCTTAGACTTCCTACGATTACTGCAGCTCACTCATACTCCTTGTAAAGACATTATATCCAATTCGGAAAATTCTGTGAAATTTTCCTGAAAATACTTCAATACATTCACACTTCAGAGTCCCCATCAATATTATGAAATTAATGCTAACTTTAAATTTATCTTGATTGTTGGAGAGTATGAAGGACTAATGTGCTTTATGGATATGACTTGAGTCTTACTTTGCCTGTTTCTGATGTCTACATGATTTCAGAGGGTTAAGGATGTTGGAAGAACTGGAAGACTTTCGAGTAATGAAGTGTTACTGTAAGGAATAAACTGGGAATTTGTGAGGAAACTACAAATTGAGGCTATGACTTCAGCTGTTAAGGCTTTGGTCTCAAAGTACCAGCATAAAGAGATGGCTGTTAGAAGAACTTGGGGCTATAAAAAGCTTGGCATTATGAGTGTATGACATGAAGAAGAAGAAACCAAGTTAATGAGAGAGGAGTCAAAGGATGCATTCTACTAAATTACTACTAAATCATCCTTTTTTTTTTTTTTTTTAGCCAATTAGTAGGTTAGGATATCAGGATTAAGATGTCAGGTTCTTATGACAGCTCACAGCCTTAGAGTTAACAATTGAAATTTGATCTCTTGATTGGAAAACAGGAGACTAGAACCTAAAGATCTGGTGTGAGCTAGGGAAGTCTCATTTAGCATGTCACATCTTTCACCTCAGTGGGATTGTGAAAAGAAATTAAAAGGAATCTAAGATGGAAATCACTTGGTAACTGTGATAAAAGTTTTTCATGCAGTCTTGCCATAGAAACTGACTGGATTTATTGATGGTGAATTCAAATCCCGCAGGAGGGCAAATTGAATGTGAGTTAGCAGAATGCCCTATCAATAGTGAAGTCAAACCACGGTCTTCAAGGGATGTGATTATTCCACTGTACTTAACACTTCTTAGGATCCTTAGACTGTTATCTCCAGTTCTAGTTTGCCCATGCTTCAAAGAGAAACTAATAAATTGTAAAGGGTCCACTAGAGAGTCACCAAGATGGTTATACTGTTGGATAACTGGACATATAAGGAAAGAATGAAATGTCTGAATTTGTTCAGAAGGCTCAGGGAAAACCAGTCTGGCAATAGCTCAAAATTGAAATATAGAGGTGATTTGGGGTTCTCTTTTCAAAAGGATGTATGGGACACAAAGCAATGAACACAAATGCCTTTAGCAGAAATTCTGTCTGACCTAAAAAATTCTTCACTGTAAGAAAAAATTTAATACTGAAATATATTACCCAGGGAAGTGATGAATTAGTACTCACTACTAATATTCAGGACTTGGCAAGCAAGGACCTTGATAATCTTATCTAACACCCTTTCCTCAACAGAAATTTGGAATAAGTATTCTCCTAAGGTCCCTTCCAACCTAGTATTTTCTGTGATTCTATGATCTCCTTTATTCCTTCTTCTGTTTTCCCATCACTCCAAATCTTGTTTCTCCCTGATTCTAGCCCCAACCGCTATGTGTCTTGAGCAGCTGCAGTTTTTGTTTCCTCCTAAAACCTAAGCTCAAGTACTGTCCTTATTTCTGGTTTATTCTTTCCTCAGCAAGCATTATGACTGTCAGATGTCCATTTACAAGAAGAGTGACTACCACCACTGTGCCATCTTTAAGAGGACACGAGAGGTAGGCTGAGAGAGTCCTGATCTGGACTCTGGTGCTTCTACCAATGGTAAATACTTTCTCTTTTTTTGCCTGTCCCTTGGCTAGGAACGGATTACAGAACCAAACTGGGCACCCTGTGGGATTCAGTTACAATCCAACTTCACAGAATGTGTCCAGTGTAGTACAAGATTATGACAAGCTCATCTTGGACAAGGAATATGGCAGCTCCACCTGTTATTTGATCAGCTCTATTCCATTGTTACTGAGCTGACAGTGTCTTCATTGTTCTTGTGTGCTCTGAGGAAAGTAATGCAGCTGTTTCTAAAGGAACTGTCACAGTGTCTGCCTTCCCATGGTCTGGCCACTCTAGAAATATGCTTATTATAGGTTGAAATGTCAAGTAGACAAGTCTACACTAGAGAAGAAATTGCATCCAATTCTCACTGTATTGGTAATCTCTCCCCTCTCCTCCACAGTCATTTCTGCATACCGTATGATGTTCAGCCAATGGAATTCCAAACCATGCTGCAGAAACACACATGTTTGCAAACTCTTATTTTGGTTTCCTTGCCACTGTATCCGATGAAAAGACAAACAGTTCTATCACTATGAACAACCACAAGAAGAGAAGCACAGTGAATAGGGATTTATGCAATCTGTCCAAAATCTTAGTCTGGATTTTTTTACTGACCAAAAGCAGCAAAATCTGACTGGAATTCACTGTCTTGGAATCAGTATAGAAGCGTTCTCATTGCATCACTCCTAATAAAATTCTAAAAATCCCAAGCATATTCTCAACAAATAATTAGTACTTAGCTTGATTAATCCATAAGCTAGATAACCTATTATAAATAGCTGAAAGCTGGTGTTTCTTGAAAAGGGACTAACCTTTTTCTGGAAATATTAGTAATATTTCCTTCAGGCATGCGTATCTAGGTTGGTATGGATGAACTGGCACTGGTTGTTAACATGTGAACAGACCTGTGTTCTGATTACAAGACGTGTTAGGACTGCTGATCAAGAAGGCTCTTTGGTGTGAATAGATGGTTGTGACCACAGTCTTTCTCTCCCTTAAGCCCAAGTAGAAAGTATGCAAATAAAAACTGTGGCTACAACTGAAGGCAAAATGCCAGACACTTGCTAGAAATGGAGGTAAGAAATCCAGCCAAGGAATCTTAGTCAGAGTGGCAAAAACTGACATCCAGCTGGTGCTTTTTTTCTCCCAGGTTATGGAGGGGAATCCCCTATTAATAATTCCAGACAGGCATAGTCTAAAAGGTTGGGAAAGCATTCTATATTTGTGTTTGTCTTTGTAACACATTCTTGATTTTCAGGTTTATTGTTTTTAATTACAACTTAAATGATAACATTTTAAAATATATTAGTGTTTCTCAATAGCATCCTCAAATTACATTTTATTTATTGTAAGGAAAGAACTGTAATATTAAATTATCCCTTCTGTAGCAACCTGCACTGCAGATCCTTAAGCTCTTAATTTTTCTATCCATTGTTCGATCAACTAGCCTGAAATATCTGATTTTTACAAACAATGGAAAGAAACTCTCCCTCGTGTTATGTATTTGTTTCATGCTTACCATTAAAACTATGCAAAAAAAGTAAACTAAAATAAAGCTCAGTTATTAACAATGTGTGTTCTGATTTTGACAGCAAACAGAGATGCTGAGTCTTCATCTTTAAAAACAAGGCTAAAAGAGAAGAACCACTTGAATTTATGGATAGACTGGACAGGTACAGTATCTGAATTTTTATGGTTTGGCCATAATTGATTCCACGTATGGAGCTGAATAATGAAAACTCTATCATGAATAATGATCTTATGGAAGTCTAGTCACCCAAAAGTTCCTTGGGAAAAAAAAACAAACAAACAAAACAAAAACAAACAAAAAAACCCCCACACCAACTTTAGAAAGGCATTTGAACTAACAGTGCCTGAGATCACAGCACTAAGTTGCTTTCCAATGAATATTATGTTTAATTCAAAACTTTCATGCTCTGTGAGATTGACTGAAATTTCCTGAGAGACTTCTTCTCCCTACGTGGTCATAAGCATTTGCACAGCTGCTAAAGGTTTTTGGCAGCTGTCCACAACTGTGGAACCACATCTGGAGTAGATCTAAGTGACCATAAATTTCAGTACCTTCAGAACAAAACAGTGAAACCTACTTCTCTCACCTAGCAGTACCAAAGCCAAAAAATAAGCTAATCAGTTCTTGCTGTCAGGACGGATGGAAAGAGTAAAACAGAGAACTTTTTGTTTTCTCTTTAACAGATATGTAAGATGCTTTAATAATCTGATAAAGGGACAAAATATAAACTTAGATAGCTAAAGCCAAATCTGGGAAATATGAGCCAAACCCAAAGGAGTTAATTCCATTTCAGGGATTCAGAAGATAAAACCTCACTTGATTTAACTCTTAAGGGCAAAATTTGAAATGAGAGTCTTTGTTTGCAGACTGTATTTGCAATAGACATCATGCTTTCTAAAGTAGAATACTGTCTCTTAAAAGAAATACTACATGATGATCACATTTTTAATTGCACAGATAAATAAACTCAGCAAACAATACAATGTGCAGTTTGCTGCTGAATAACACAAAATTTGGGAGATAATTAAAATTTAAACTTATAAAAGGAATTTGAATCCCCTATCTATGAAATATATAATTTTATATATTTCATGAGACTTTTTTGATTAGGTTGACATTATACTATTGTTTGAAATGGGCCTCATAAGGAAATTGAGATGGTGAGAATGAGAGGAAATGTATTATTTATAAACTCTATTTAATAAAGCATATGTTAAGTACAGCTCTGTGTGCAAAAGTCCTTTAAGGTTATTTATAGTTTGATTTATTATATTAGAGTTCTTCTTAATAATAGAGTTATCTTACCATTGTAATTGAGCCTATCCGTCAAGATTAGAGGACATTTTACATATCTGAAGGAAGATGGCAAGGCAGAGCTACGAATCTGTAGCAAGTACCAAAGTTAGAAAGACAATCAATTCTATTGAACCAAGTATAATCTTAATTTAAATTTTCCAAATCATTTGAGTCTGAAGATATGTTTTATGTTTGCCCAAATGAGAATTGCCAGTCAGATTTCAGTGACCAGCAAACTCTGTTGCTTGGGGATTTTAACACGGACTTAAAAATCAAGCTATTATTCAGCCAAGAGAAGATCACAGAAGGAACCCACTTCTCAGGGATAGCTACATATAAAGAACAGGTACCCAAAGAACAATTTCTCTGCATAAATGATCTCTATTGTTCAGACTGAAGAAAAGAATGAGGTCATAAGACCTGCTGATCTGCAGCATAAATGTTTTCAGCCAGGCTCTGAGATAGTCTCTCTTAGCTAGCAAGGTTATTGTAGATGTCATACTTCAGTTTCTATTTCCTTGTCAAAAGTTTGGATCCCTACACAGTAGTACCATCTTCTCCCTATTTCAGCTTCTGCAAGAAACTTTTAAAGTTAGTAAGCTGACATGCAAAAAACTTAAAAATCAGATTTTCAAAGTAATATTTTCACGAAATCTCTTGTAATCCACAGAAATAAGACTTCAATGTCTTTATATGTTTATCTAAGTAATTCTTCAAAAATTACATCTAAAGTTTCTGACAAGTCAAACTTCAAGTTGGCATGTAAGCATGATACTCAATCATGATGAAATATTTTCCCACTAGTAAAATGAAAAAAAAAAAAAATTAGTCTAAAAAATTAAGGAGAGGAGCGTATTAGAGAGAAAAGTGACAAGAAAACTTGTTGTGGAAGAAAAAGATAAACAGGGCATATGTATTTCTTGCTTCACTGCCTGTTCTTCAGCGATATAATAAGCTATAAAAGTATTGTAATGAAAAGAACAGAATGAAAAGAAAGTGAGGTGATAAGAGGTTAAAAGTAGTCCACAACTTTGCTCAGATTTTGGAGAACATAGGAGAACAATTGAAGTTTCCAGGAAATCCACTGCAAGTTTCCCTCTTCCAGTTGTTTTGCTTTGAAGTAAATATCAGGTAATGTCATTTCAGGAGGTGAAGTAATGCTGTAAAATCAACAGGAAAGCTGAAGACTGAATACTACTTTTGATCAATTCATTGATTGCATAGGAAGAGAGGGGATTTGCTGTTCGTTTTGGGAATTTGAGGTTTTTTGACATGGGGTTTTTTACTTCTGAAATTAATGATTATCCAGCAGGAATAACTATAGGGAATCCTGTGTATAGTCTTCATTTGTTTTTCAATTGCACAGAAAAATTCTATCTATATACAAATTTGTATTTATTAACTAGAATTATTTTTTCTTCTGCATTGCTTTCAGTTAGTTAAATACATATGATAATAATGCAACACTATCTCAAACCAGAACTCTCTTTTTCATATTGTTTCAGTAAGTTCAACTACATGATGATGCAAAGGATCATAAAACAAGGGAATTTCAATTTTGTGTAGTGAAGTGACTCAAGCCATTTAGCAAAGTACAGCAGTATCTACATTTAACAAAAAATAACAGCAGGTTTTGGTTATATATTCTTGTAGCAAAATAGTGATGCCCATAAAGCTGTGGAATCATAAGAGTATCTTCTAAGGGAACCCTAGAAACCAGAATCACAACTGAAGCTGTGAATTCCTTGCCCTCCTGCACTACTGGATACACACTAATCTCTAAATTTGCCACTACTTATGTCACTGATGGCATAAGAGACCCTTTGACTGTTTTGTTAATCCCCAACCAAAAATAATCCAGAGGAAAACAAGTAATAGGGAGATAGTTTAGCATCTCTGACTTTTAGAGGCATATGGAGCAGATAAGTAGAATAAAACCTCAACAGCATTAGCAAAAAAATTGTGGTGGGCTTAGGTCTATGATGTAATAAAGGGAAGCTATCTCTAGAGATGCCATCTCCACAGGACAGTGTCTTCTTCATGTATGATTCGCTGTCTTTACTATCTGTGTTCCCATGTTTTTGCTTTGTTTCATCATTCTACACAAATGACAAAGTATTTGTTGATTTGAGGGCAGTGAGCTGCAAAACAACTTCCACGCTTTCATGAAAGAAGCATGTTCTTTGGCTTAACCAAAAAAATCATTAATTCTTACTTTCTGTACTTCTTCAGAATCCTGCCTTTTTATGTTATCAGATCTGTTAGTGAATGTGTGTGAGGCATTTAGGGTTAGCCTGTATTTACAATTTTCCTAGGGGCATTAATCATACATCATCTTCATTACCCTCCTTCATATTTGTTTTGTGGTTTGTTTTTATTTCTCTTTGACTAGACCTCAGCACAGCTTCTGAAATTAAAGTCAGGAATACATATTTATGTAGAAGACTTCAGGATGTATAAAAGATACTACATCCTTCTGGATGAGGACCTAGCAATCCAAAATTAAAGACTTATTTTTTTATAACTTGTGTTTAAAGAACTTCTTGTGGAATCAGTAGTTTTTAGCTTTTACAGTGTTTAATTCCTCCAGAGTTGGGTTGTCTAGATACACCTGCATCATTGTATTAATATCTTCAATGTTGTATACATGCATACACAGATAGATTAGATAGATAGATAGATAGATAGATAGATAGACAGATAGATAGACAGATAGATAGATAATCATTCCACTGTGGTCCTGTCTACATTTTACCCCCACCTCACAAAAGTCAGAAATCAAGCCCTAGGCCAGTATCTATAATTAAAGCTCTCAAATACTATTTGGAATATTAATATTAGTTAACATAACATTCAGAAAATTTTAGTTTTGTGGTGCATTCAATAACCATTCTCAGTATTTCTTCATCAATTAAATAGGTAAAAATACTTAATATGTATCAGAAGTGAATTTTAAAAAAATCTATGGGCTGTATACTGTTGATATTAATTTCCGAAGTCACTAAAATATCAATCCATATATTTGATGCTTTCTTTCCCAATAATCAAGTCCTATTGTACTAGTCTCCACACTCCTTATAATTAACAATATTTTCTATTCTGTAAAATTGTTTGTCTACTTAACCTCTTCTTCAGTTTTAATTGAATGAAATGTCAAATTGTGTGTAATACTCCTATAAGCAGTTAAAGCATTACTATTTTTTCATGCTAATGCTGAAATAACTTCAGGGAAGTGCTTGCAAACATTTTTGTGAGAAGAGTTTTGTCTAGAGATGTTATCTGATGAATCAGTAGTACAAGTCATTTAAAATTTGTGAGAAAACAAATTTGTGTTATTAGAGTCACCTTGGATTATATTTTTACTCCAGCTTATGGGATCACTTATTCTCCTGCTCTTTGCAATTTACTGATTTCCCTTAACAACACTGCTACTACTTAATACTGAATACATGATTCAAATGAACTATTTGGGAAGTGAGTTATGACTTCTCAGGTCTTATCTAAATCTTATTGAAATTGAAAAGCTATGAAAAAGACTTATGTGAAAAAGATTTGTGGAAGTCAGTGTCAAATTTTTCATTTTTTTTCTTGTGGTTGGCACAAATTAATTTCATCAAAAAAGTTTTTTTAGATTTTATGTAAGATGCATTCTAATCCTTATAACACTTTCAAATTGTTGGCAAAGAATTTAAATTCTATGTTACTATAAATAACTGTCTAGGAGTAGAATGAAGAAAAATAGCTTTTTTTACTTAATTCTGTAGAAATGCATTGTATTTTCAATGTGTGTCTATTTAGATGAGTCTTTTGAAATAGTGCACATTTACTGTGCTTCACGTATACATTACAGCATCAATTTTTCCTAGTTCCATGTAGTTCAAAGTTGACTCTTTAACACCTTATTAAAATTAGCAGACAACCTTTACACCTCTCTTCTAAATGCAGTATTTTGGCCTGCTGATTGAATGAATGGCATATATTGAGGAGTTTATTATAAAACATGGAGAGCTAGAAATAGCAAATAACACCTTGAAGTCAATGAAGAAATTCTTGAGAGCCATCCCGGATCAGTCTTTATCCATATTCATAGCAATGTCACTTATATTATTTACAATAAGATGCATTTATTCAATAAATATTAAAGACTTTAGGTTTGGTGGCTTGGTTTGTTTGCTTGGGGTGGTTTTGTTTTGTTTTTGTTTTCCCCTTGCAGGCAAGAGGAATACAGCTTTAAAATGTGGTGGGGAAGGAAAAAAGATCTTAATATGAAGTCCTTTGTGACTGTGGCAAGGCTTAGATCCTAAATACACGACCTTTTTTTTTTTTTTTTTTTTTTTTGGACTTTTTTTAACTTACAGTGTTTGATTAGCACTTTTTAGATAAATATGAATGATAATAATCATCTTTTAACAAAATGAATATGCTGCTTCATAAGGTTATTTGGAGACTATCACTGCCACTTCCAAAAGAACATACATTTCTCTCATGCAACTAAAAAAATAATTGTGTGGTCACATAGCAGTGGAGCACTCTAATTTTGATATACTATTTGTTAATTTTTTTTCCCAAAAAATCCTTTAAGAAAGGTTTCATTCCTGAGATTACAAAACAGTCATAATTCGAGATACAGAATTATGCTGACAATACGATTTATACAGGTTGTTTCTTAAAATCTTGGAAGAAAAGTGATCTGGAAGAAAATATAAATTGTCAGAAATGTCATCCACCGTAGTATTATGAAATAAAACTGAAATTAAAGCAGAGATGTTACAAAACCCTCAAATATTGTAATGTAATACATGATAACATCCATTATATAATAGTTGATCAACATTGTGCCAGTATCTGCTTACAGAGTGAAAACTGAGGAACTTGGAGATACTGGAATGGCAAGAAATACATAAAGGAACCACAGAACAAGGGATATTCCAAGAGCTTAATAATACTACTGGAAAAATGCCAGAGATGGATTTATAAACCTTCTATCTACTGGCTGGAGAAATTATTCCAAGGAGTCCTAGGTAGCAATGTATGTATTGGATCATATGCAACTATGTGATTTTCTTGTGGGTAAATGTTTTAATGATCTCTATTCAAATGTTTTACAAGTAAAGTAAATTTATGAGGGCAGTATAATTTATTAAGGATAAAGTAGTTTATTTCTATTGTACATGTTATTACAGTAACTGTAACATGCTGTGGGAGAAGAGCATGATGAACAGTCACATCTTGCTAACACATCTTAGATGATAAACAGATGGAGACTACAGAGATATTCCATGTTAGGACATGCAGGAATAAATATTTCACAAACATAATGAGCATAAACTATTTATAAGCTTGGGTTTGGGTTTTTTGTTCGGTTTATTTTGTTTGGATTTGGGGGGGGTGTTTGTTTGGTTTGGGGTTTTTTGTTTTGTTTTTTTGTTGTTGTTGTTTGTTTGTTTGTTGGGTTTTTTTGGTTGGTTACTTGGTTTGTTCTGTTTTGTTTTAATACTCTCCTCCTCTGCCCCTTAATAGCCATGACCTTGGCAGCTTGAGTAAAGATCAGCTAGAATTATGATGGGTGGATGAGGCTCTAAAGGTTAGAAGTTTAGTTTGGAGAAGTACCAAGAAATTTGGATACTAATCTCATATTTATCCAAACTAATCCTTGGAAGTCTGTCTCCTTCCTCTTCCACATCTTTCCTCCTCCCCCGCAAGACTGACTACGTCTTTTTTCAGGTTTTGTGCTTGCACTGACACTGTCCTTTCACACTCGTCTTGGAAATTTCACATCTGGTATTGCTTTATGCTTCCTGTTATCTTAAAATCACATACAGTGGGATCTCCTTGAGTCAGCGATTCCTTGTGAACATTTAGCTAACTGCCCTAGTGAAGTCTCAAGATTGGTGAGATTTGAAATGGTGAAAAGTGAAACAGAATTCAATTTGATACAAAATTTCTGTAAAATGTAGGGTCAAAAAAGGGACAATGAGACCTTTAGTCTGATCCCCTGTGTAAAGTAAGCAACAGGTTTTTAGATCCTGATTGTTGCATCAAACCTAATAATTTGAGTTGGACTGAAGTATATTTTCCAATGAAGTGTCCCATCTTCACCTAAATACAGCATGAGGTGAAGTTACTTCCCTCATCCTAATAACTAATCATTCTTTGTTTTTTCTTTTTGTTTGTCCGTCTTCATTCAGCCTCTTAAATATTCATTGCTAGCCTTTTTTTACACCTTACAGATAATTTAGGAGTTTATTTTTTCTCCCCACAAAGGAATTTCCTTGTAGTTATAAGTATGCCTGGGTTTTGGGGTTTTTTTTGCGTTTTTCTTTTTTTTTTTTTTTCTATGCAGAGTTACTCAAATCTCTCAGGCTTGAACTTTTTTCTCCCAACTTTGAGTCATTTTTATCTGAACACTTCCAAAGTCTTCAGTAATCTTCTGAAAATGTATACTAGAAAAATTGAAATAAAACTGCCTTTCTAATCCTACTCAGTATTCTCCTTTAACATATCAACAAATCAGACTGTCTCTTTTTACTATGGCATTTAACTGGAGACTCATATTGAATTACTTGTATATGGGGTACACTTGTCAATGTCTTGTGAAGACAGTTTATGATGCTTTAGAAATGGGACTCAGACTTGGTGAAGTCTTAATAAGGAACTGTTTCTCCTTCCTCTACCAATAGTGAACTCAGAAACATGAATGTAAATAAAAGGCAAATATATAAATAAAATGGTCAGAAGCCAGTCAATTCTTAGAAGGAGGTTGTGAGAGTCAGGACAAGAGAGAAACAAGATTTTCTTCTCTTTTGCTGTCATATAGAAGTATATATAACCATCTTTAACAGGACATACACTATATGTACCAAACCAGAAATGCCAACTTCAGCTTTTCTAATGTCTCACCTAATTGTAGGTCCTTATTCCTGCAAAATCATAGCTGTGACTTTGGGTTTAATAAAATGTACATGATTTGAATCAGTTCAGTCATCAAGTGATACAGATCACTTCCCATGACTGCCTGTCTTCATTATTTACCACTGTGCCAATCTCTGTGTCATCCCATAAATTTTATCAGCTCTGATTTTATCTTTTCTTTTTAGAGAATTGATAAATATTGAAGGGTGTCAAGCCTAATATGAGCCCCTACTGCAACCCTTAAAAGCAGCCTCAGTTGATTAGGATTCTCCACTTCCTGCTCCTTACCAAAATGTCACCCTATTCTAAACCTACTTAATTTCAATTTAGCTTGATGAAATTGTATTGTGTTAAGTTACACTGGAAGTAAATGGTAAGAGATGTATTCAGACAACTTTTAGATACATTCAGCATTTGGAAAAGTGAGGGGCTAATTGGGTGGCTGAAAATCTGTCTTGGTCTTAGACAGCATTCATAGGCTTGTCCTGAACTAGTGTCATGCACATGTCATGGAGACACAGCATCAAATATAGTGCATACTTTCAGCCTGTATAGAGTAGAAGAAACCACTTGTTCAGTTCCTACAACTGGCCTAGGATGGAACATATGTTTTATTTTTCAATAGTAAGGATAACCTTTTGGATAACCAGCATCTCATCTAAACAAGTCAGACTAAATGCAAAAATTTTTTTTCACCTGAATTATCTAAACCAGTAACTTAATAAAAGTGAGAAACTCGAAATTCTAGGACTGATTACTTGTTTAATTACCTGCCTATGGATTCCAGGTAAAGATGAAATATTAAGTAACAAATATCACTGCATTATGTATAAGCTTATTCCTGAAAATTCTGGAGGGGAAAAAAAAATCTTAAAAAGAAGGACATGCAAAACAATCTGTTCCAAAATATCTGATTTTTAAAAATACTGTTGAGAATGTAGAGACTTGCTATTATCTTAACTTTTATTTTACAGGAGTGATCCTGTATATATTGATCCAAAATAATCATATTAAATGCTCGTGTAAGACTTATGAAAATTATATTGCCTGATAGAAAAACAAACAAAAACAAAACAAAAAAACCAAAACAAACAAAACCACCACCACCACCACCAAAAAAATGAACCCAAAACAAAACAAAAAAACCCCACCAGTGCTCTATGCAGCAGGGTTTTGAGGAAAGTGCAGAATAACTTCTCCAGCTGGGGATTTGGTAGCCACAAAGTGATTTGGACTTTGGCCAGAGTATTATAGCTAATAGGCCTTCCCTTGTGAAAAGTGTCATGGGACTTTTAATGACAAGCCAAGCAAGAAGGGCTCAATTTTACATCTCTTCCAAAGACAGAGTTATGAAACTGGTAAAAGGTTTTATTTATGAAGGAATTTGTGGCTCATGGGTACCTCTACATTATATATAGTATTTAGAAAAAGAAACAACAAATTATCTTTCCATTTTTCTCTTTTGTCTATAAATTAATAAAAATGTAGATATTTAATATGTTAATTCAAATATATATTGGCAGCAACCATGTGTAATAATAGACCTATATACTTGTCTATGACAAAATAGGCACAGAGAAATTCACCTTCTAAAAATGATTTCATGATTTTTTTCTAACACATGTAAAAATACTTTATTTGTAATGCTATTTAGATAAGTGAAATGAAAATTAAATGCATATGCTCCAGCTTATGAGCTCATGGATGAATAGCTTTGGTTTGGATATGGAGAGTTGTTGTAGATAACTTATCCTTGTGACTACAGAACAGCTCTTGTGGCCTGCACTAGGGAGTAAAGCTATTCTTTTATTCCTGAAATACTCCAAGCAATATCAGTTTTCTTAGTTGTTGTAAAAGGGATCCATAGTTAGTCCTTTATGTTTCATTTCCATTTCCTCATCTTTGTAGATTGTCCATAGACTTCCTTCAGGCTACAAATGTGGTAGGAAGTAAAGTGTTATTCCCACTCCCCTCTTTTTAGCTTCTCTGTTTTGCAGAATCCTTTGGTTTAGGGAGAAGTTTTGGTCTTATGCATGCTCCCTGCCACTTGAAGACACTATCTTCTGTTCTTTTCTGTGTAGTTTCTCTTCCTCCCTCTCCTGGTTTGTTCCACTTCCCTAGGTGAGGACAAAAGTGGAAAAAGCAGAGGTTTCCACTCAGTTGTAAGACAGGATGCACTATGCACTAAGCAGAGAGATTTACAACCAGAGCTACACAGGGCCATCTTTAGAGCTTCAGGTGCCCCAAGCAAGACTAGGTAATCATGCCCTGGGATGAGGTCAAAGTTGGTTTAACAGAGGGTTTCAGATCCAAAAATGAAAGCTTTTGTATCTCAGTTCAGAGGAAATACAACCATTAGAAGTACATCTCAGTGTCACATTGTTAGGCAGAGATGTTATTAACTTCACTGATGTACATGTGTAGTAAGCCAGAGGCACAAAAATGCTTCTATGTGGTTAAAATGTACACACTAGGGCAATGCCAGTAGACATTTTACATTTAAAGGGACAGAAGTGACTTTCTGTGGTAGACAAATGAGCTCAAAGAATACTTGCCCCTATCAGTGCCCCTTCCACTTTGGTATCCCATGTGGACACTTGTTTAGAGTTCCCCTAAGGCTGACCCTGCAGCTAGAGTGTGTACAGAACAAGATTGCCTACTGTATGAGAAGGAGGAGCAGAGGGTTCAGGCCCCTAATCAGCAATGACATTTCTGTTTCCTGACACTGCAGAACAAGGAACAAGGGGTCATTCCACGTAGGAAACTCAAATGCAAACCTGCCAATTAAGGGAAACTTATAGTTAGAAGGAATGTCACAAGCAGAGAAACAGAAACATATAGGAAGAATAAAGGCATTTTTAAAGGTAAGTGAAGAAAATTATCAAGAACCAATACTCNAAAAAAAAAAAGACCCCAAAAAAATACATAAAACCAAAAAGCAAACTGCCACCAAATCTAAAACATCTCTGCATATGCTGACAAAATAGTTTTAAAATATATCAAATACCCTAAAAGAAAAGAAGAAAATAAAGCTGTTGGGTATTAGGCTGAGCATACCAGAGATCAGATATTATAAGTGCTATAACATATATAGGTAGTGGAGACTAGAGGACATAAAGTTTGCTGAGAATTCACTGTCCACTGTTAACCCTGTAAGACTATATGAAAAACAAGAACTCTTTACCCTAACACCTTAAAATTAATTGAAATTGCAAAAACTTTCAGAACAATTTATAAACATATTCAAATGCACACATAGATAATTTAAAAAGGGGGGAAAGAGATTTTTTTTTCTTTTTTAATGCTGGTAATCTCCTAATCTCTTCTTCTTTCCTGGACTATTTCAATATAGTGATAGAAGTTGTTTCCCTTTATGAATATATTCAAAATCAGATGAAACACTTGGTCAACTCACTTGTTCAAATTATTCTTAATGTTTGGTAATGGCACAAAACTATGTAAAACACCTCTTGAAGTAGAAAGTAGTAGAAACTCATCAGCTGTGGAAATAATTGTAAAATTGATTTTATGCCTCTATACTCCAAATTGTAATATATTTAAAGACTGTAATTTTAAAATTTAAAAAATTCTCTATTCTTCTTTTCTTTAAAGACATTTTTGTGCTTGTTTCTCTTAAAAAAATAATTAAAAGTGTGATTTAAAATTGAAAATCATTAGATTTACAGTAGTTTAATGCTAAAAATTCACCTAGCATATATGAAATATATGCTTGAAGAACTCAGTGGAATTGATTGAAAATAGAAAATGTGATTTTATAAGAATTTTAAAAATAAGTTTAATAGGTTGCAGAGTTGCAGTTTGTAATCCTATTGTGTCTTGCATTCAGAGGTGTCCTAAAGCCCTCTTGGTTTTGAAGTCATCCACTGGTGTCATAACAGTCCCACAAAAACAACAGTAATGTATTGAGTTTTCTTTTTCCCACTAGAAGGCGTCCATGAATACAGCTTGATACCAATGCCAGCAGAACATCCAACACTAGACTGGGGATCTATACCTATATTTTAATACATCTTTCAAAGACTAACCTGAAAAAAGAGTCTTTAAGAATAGATAGTTGTTTTTATCAATTACTCTTGCAGCTGTGTATGTATGATGCCAGTGGCCTTGTGGGGAATTTGCTGGGCTGTATAAAGTGCTACTGAAGGAATGAAAACAGTTACAGCTGAGCTGCTGAATCCCTTTCTTTTCTAGGTGATTCAGTTATGAGGAGACAGCAGAGATGGCTTCACATATATTAAAACAAGACATGGTCAGCTCTTAAAAACTATATTGAGTGTTTAAATTTTGGGGTCTTTGAGCCCAATCAAGTGCATGATTCAAGTATTTTACTTAGTAACAACTATTTCTAGGCAATAATATCATTTTCCTACTATCATACATGGTTGGTACTGATATGTGTTGTTAAAAAAGCGGAAAATGTCTCACCTAAACAGAATCTACAATAAAAAATCAAGAAGATATTTCTCCTATCAATCACTCATATCTTTTCCAAGATGTTACAATGCTATGTTTACGCCCGTATAAGGGGAAAAAGCATTTGGGCAGATCAGCTGGAAAAACTCCTAGCTATTGTCCTCCTGACAACAGATTTGGGTTGAGAAATTGTTGCCCCTTCTTTCTACTTAAAGTATGCACACATAATGACATTACAAAAGCTAAAGATTTAATTCAATTGCATTTTCTTAAGATTTCTATGCATTATTATGGAGATAATGAAGCTATTCCTATTTACATTGAACTGATTTTATGTTCTCCTGCTTTTTTTGTAAACTTTTTTTCTGATTATTGACTACATATAATTTATTACATTCTAGACAACAATTACAGAAAATACTTTGTTTTACTTTTAAAGTGAACGAGTTCATAAAACATTAAAATATATTGTGTCTCTTATTACAGAATCAAAAATTATATACATTAGTATTACAGAAATGAGCTGAAATTTTTTTTAAAAGGAAAAATTAAGCAGCGTTTTCAACATGGCAATACTTGAAGCATCTCTGTATCCCTAAAGGAATATGAATAAATCTAGATGAGTGGGGGGGAAAAAAAGAAAAAAAAAAAGAAAAAAAGAAAATGTTTGTAATTTAAGTTACACATTTAGGCTGGTATTAATTTCTTATAGAGGTTTAAGAGGAAAATACTAAGGAGAGATTAAATAATAATATTGAAAGACAAGAAAACTTTAAATGTTTTGTTTCTGTTTTTTCATTAACAGAAGTAAGTTGCACCTCTAGGTCTTTTTCCTCTCTCAAAGAGTCCAGGCTTTAATTAAACACCAGCACTGAAAATAATCTACCAAAAAAGAGTGTGATAGGCCTTGTAAATCAACAACAACCCTGTCCCAGGCAAAACATTTGTGAGTCAGAGAATTGTATATAATCTATTTCCAATAAAACCAAACTTTTGACTAACTTGGGTATTGTGGAAGACAAGAGTACAAACAGTGAGACAAACTCATACATCGTCCCCTTCCCCAGAGTTAATTGCCCTTGTGTACTCCAAGGGCATCAACATGCAGTTGGCGAAAACTCCTCTGGTGAGGAGGTGAGGCAACTACAGGCAATTGAAGAAGGGGCAACCCCTCGGGGTGTTCCTGTCCCAGTGTGGGTGGCCTGCAGCCACATCCCTCAGGGGTGTATGCACGCACCCCTTGTCCCCACCCCTACATATGTCTGCTGAGAGCACAGTGGGCTCTTTCTACTGCCCAAAGTTCTGGCACACACCAAGGTGCTTATGCCGGTGCCAGAGCTGTCAGGAATTGTCTGTAGCCAGCACAGAGCAAGCAGTCCATGGAGTCCTCCCACATCTGTCATCCCCACAGCCCCACAGCTGCCCAGACCTTGTAAGTCAGCAGCCATTGTGAACAAGCCCACCGTACAAGGTGTCCACACTCCTTCTGGAGTATGGCAGTAAGATATCACTGTTTCCAGTAACACTCCACTAATTTTTCATGATATATTAATCAGAATCAGTCTGAACTTCATGTTTTAACTAGAACATTCCAAACATAATCCTCATGATTTTTACAGAAGGTTTTAAACAATATATGTAATGAATCCTGCATCTTCTGTCTCACAAGAAGCTCAGTTGACATCTACAGTGCCATGTTAAGATTATATAATGCTTTGTAATAAAACTGGAGAGTATTTTGTCTTATCTCTAAAACCTTCATTGGCTTAGATAAGTCTAGTTTTCATCTTATGTTTACAAGCAACCAAAAAGCCAAAAAAGCTAAGTATTTTCATGTCAAGCAGTTTTATTTACACATACATTTATTATTCATACATATATTTACAGAACTGAGAGTAGACCAGGAAGCAGACAAAAAATTTTCAAAACAAGAACAACATAGGGTACTTCTGTACAAGTTTACATTTAGGGTTAAAAATCTATTACGCATCTCGAATTTTAATCCACTTATATGTATATGAAACACTTTTTCCATATATCAGATAAATGTAAGTTGAATTACATTTTTTTGTCTGGAAGCCATTTTTATTACTTTATGTGTAATCACCACATCACATAAAGGAGGGCTATATTCAAGGAGTTCAATACTTCCAGATATTTCTATTGTAAGTGTTGTTCCAGTGTTTTTCTACTTGATAGATCTATAACTTATCCCATGGATAGCCATAGCATGATGAGATTTGCTGTGTTGTATGTCACTCTGTTGTATGCACTCTGCTTGTGGAAGTTTTCTGGGAGAACATCACTATATGCTTACTGGAGATGTGAGGATGGGATGGGTGGTTCTTAGGTTCAACCTCTTAAGGACGTTCTTAGGATTAATGTTGCTTGACACTGTCTTGCCCAAACAAATTGGGATGCTGCAAAGAGGAGAGAATCAAAGATGTCAGGTCTTGGTGGGAAGAGAAGTTATTGTACACCCACTCTTTTCTCTATCCTTCTTTCTGCTCTTGAGGTGGACATATCACTTCCACCCACCTGCAAAACTAAAAACTCCCCATATATCTCTGAGGTATGAACCTGAAAATTTAAATGAGTGAACAGCAAAAAGGTCAAGCTTCTTAGATTTTAAGTTGAAAGGAAAAGATTGCAATCCATGATCAAGGCTTTTTTATGGCTCAGGTTTTGAAGAAAGCAAACTAAATGATGCCTAAGAATCAAAAAGGAATGTGGCCTGAGATTCTGCCCTAAAAAATAAAAAGGTAAGTAAGAACACCATGCTAAGGGATTAAAAAAATACTTCTCTTGCAAATAATAAAAACGTCATGGATTTTTTTTCAGATAAAATTTTCTAATTTTGTTTTGATAAATTTTACATTTAGTAAGTAAATTATATTTAGTTATTCTCATAATTTTAAGTCTCTGATAAAAAAAGGTGCACAAAAAACCCTCCAAAATTAAAATCTAAACTAAAATTCAGTGAAACCAGAGAAACTACTCTAGAAGAAGATATTCCTTCTCTTTTTTTTTTAATAAATAATTTTAAATTAATTCAGTTTCATTGGTTGAAATGTGATGAATAAATTAAATTAGTACTCTGAATCACATCACTTACAGAAATAAATTTTCCATGGGTAGCTGGTTCCATAAAACTGAAGACGTATTTCTAAAGTCAGTAAATATAATATGTCAACATTTGTTAAGAGTTTTCACAACTAGTGCTTTAATTCAGTACCTCAATAATAAAAAGTTCTTGGACTCTCCTGCTTGCTTCCAATATGGCCTAGAGGTTTTCTATTCCCTTTCCATTCTAGTCTGTTTTCTTGCAGCTACTCTTTTTTTATTATATCTGCTTTGAAATGACTGCTTCTGGAAATTATCCAGTCTGTTCAGATTCATCTTGTATCTTATAGAAGCTTTGAGATTGATCTATTTTGTCTTAGAAGGACATCTAACTGATTCTTTTTTCTTCTATGTCTAGTATGTAAGTACATATGAATTCATATTGGCAGTACTTTTGGTTGCCTCTTGAAAAACCTTTTTTTTTTCAGTGGTCCATGAGGTGTGGTGACAAGCCTGAATAAGAAGCTTGCTTTCATAAACTTTGTCCAGGTTCTGTTGAGTGAATGAATGAAAGCCAAAAGATATTCCAAATGTTTTTTCATATGTATAACAGAACTAGAAGTAAACAAACAAAACAAAACAAAAACACCCCCTTAACTCCAACCAAACAAAACGCCCCTTACACGATATTCCCTGAAGTTTTGTATAGAATCTTCCATTTCTCCTCCCATAAGCAACACGTACATTTCCTTTCTTGGCAACTTTACTTTTAACATTCTTAAGAAAAGTGAGACAGGTTTAGAGCTC
>VXBX01006699.1:83877-112221 GCA_013400415.1 Scytalopus superciliaris | reverse complement strand
AAATTTAGACTCTTATTTTTCATATACCATTGCACCTAATGAGTTTGGAAACCTGCATTTGAGTTTAGGAGCTATGAAACTGGCTCAGCATATTGCATGCAACTCAAATAACTGGAAATCAAGTGGTGAGAGCAGGAGACACATTAATTATTCATAGCACTAAATGTATTGAAGAGCCCACATTACAGCTCACAAAGGAATATCTCTGAGTCCAGTGAGGGGAGGAGTAACTGCCTTCAAATCCAGTTAAAGTGCACCTGACACACAAGAGGATGGTTCTCAAAGTGACCATGAGAATTTTCAATAAAAGCTATGGTTTTTAAAGAAGTTTCTGGTTCCCAAATCCCAGTGAAAGTCAGTGAGATATGGGAATTTAATTCCCTTCTTCAAATCATAGCTCAAACAAGTGGAAAGATCTGACCTACATTATATTTTGAATTTCTGCCTATTTACCCTTATTATGAATATTATAAGACTTACCATTGCATCTACATGTGTTCTGACAGACATCTTGTCAAACTATAAGGAAATCCAAGTCTTTAGGGGAATGTATTAGTATATTTATTGTGAATGGACACAAAGAATTGGCCTTCCAGTGCAACATGAAACATTTTTATCATTTTATCAGTGAAACCCAGGATAAGCTTATGTGTGTGGGGGGCAATTTTCATTTGAATTTTCCTTCTATATTTTGTATTCATCTATAGTTCTTCTCTTTTTTTTTTTTTTTTCCACCCGACAGTTTTCACATCTTTAAAAGATTCCAAATGGTGTAAAGAAGATTAAAGGCTGTTGTCATGAGGTCTTCAGTGATGCTTAGAAGCAAGAGATCTCTGGACCACATGTTTCTTTAAATAAAAGAAAGAATGAATAGGTTTCATTGCAACAGTATCACATAAATAGTCATTACTGATATTTAAGTTTTTGTTGCTAGGAGTCTTCTAGATGGAGATTATTTAATAGTTTTTGCACATTTTACTACTAAGTGCCTTGTTACAGAAAATAGTACTGGTTTGTCTAAAATTTTTATTTTCCTGAAAGTGTCTAAAAATGAATACTATATTCTTAGCATCAGTCTATGCCCCAAGGTGCATTATTAGCTATTGCTAGTAGGGATGTTGTTGCTGCTTGGATAAGCAAAGCCTTTTCAGTATGCATTAATACAAATATATAATAGAATTACAAAGTTAGTTGATACTCCATATGGATTCACTGAACACTGCCAACCTTATAGAGATTATAAACATTCAGTGCATTTGTATTTTGTGTGTCTTCTTTTTCTGAATTAGCCTCAACAATTTATAATTTTCTATCATGGAAAAGTAGCAATATTTTCTTCTTTGTTTTCTTTTCCCCTTCTCCCTGCCCCTCCTCCTTCCCTCTATTTTTGGCACAGGATGGTTTAATAGTCTAGAAATTGCCAAAAACCTTGCAGTTTGATTCATTTATTTATTATTTTTTCAGATGAAACTGTAGACTTGCTACTGTGGGGAAAAACTACATAGTTTAAACCAAATCAGATTTGTTTTATTAATTTCTTAGCAACATATAATTAAGTGAAATATGTTTTCACTAGATACTTAGAAATAGTTAATAAATACCTGGAAATTATGGAACATCCTTCTATACCTTATCCTTAATTAGAACTTCTGATTTTGCATGAACACACACACACACAAGCGCGCACACATGCACACACACACAGAGGAATGTATACCCTTCTCATTTGACTATGAGGGACCCGTACCCTGCCAAAACCTGCTGATGCAAGAGCCCTGTCCTGTGCCTGAGCCTTGTGCTGTCCCTCATTACCCCAGAGGTGACAGCATGCAGGAAGAGACCCCCATTCACTCAGGCTACAGGTCCCCAGAGTGCACCTATGGTAGCTGTGGGCGAGCTGCACATGACTGCTGGCAGCACCCATGGCAGGGACATGGGACCACTTCTGTCAGGCTCTAGTCTGCTGCTGTCACCTCAACTACGTCTCTCTACTGTTGCAAATTTTCATGCTTATTTTAGACTTCCTTTCAGGTTGAGTCCTTTTCTTACAAAATCATTCAGTGCTGCAGAAAGGGACATGAGGGTCCAGGTCTATGGCAAGTCAAATGTGAGTCAGCAGTGCCCTGCCAGCCAGGAGAGCCAAAGGTGTCCTGGGGGGCATCAGGCAAAGCATCACCAGCTGGTCAAGGGAGGGGATTTTTCCTGTCTAGTCTGTGTTGGTGAGACCTCATCTTGAGTGCTGTGTTTAGTCTTGGGCACCACAATATAAAAAAAGACATTAAACTATTGGAGAGCATCCAAAGAAAGGCAACGAGGATGGTGAAGGGCCTGGAGGGGCAACCTCATGAAAAGTAGCTGAGATCACTTGCCTTGTTCATCTTGTAGAAGTGGGGACTGAAAGGATGTCTCATGCATCCTGCAACTTTGACATGAGGAGAAGAGGTGGGGCAGGCACTGATCTCTTCTCTGTGGTGACCAGTGACAGGACCAGAGGGAATGGCATGAAGCTATATCAAAGGGAGGTTTAGGTTAGACATTAGGAAAGGTTTTTCACTGAGAGGGTGTGTGGGCACTGAACAGGTTCCCAATGGAAGCAGCCACAGCACCAAGCCTGATAGAATTCAAGAAATGTAAGACCCCAAGTCTCCAACTATGAGCTCACAAAAGGGGTTTTAGTTGAAAAATATACAAGGCTCCACAGTGTCAATTCTCTGAATATATTAGAAGACCCTTCAGTTCTTTTAACACCTTGAGAGCACAAAGGAGAACATGCTGTACACATTTTCTCAGAAGGTACTTTACTGGTAAATTTTAGAAAATAAGGGCACTCAGCAAAAGCTGAAAGGGTAACATATAACCAAATAAAGTATTCCACAAACCACTGACTTAGCACATGCTAGCACATCCAACTTTGCAAAATGCAGTTCATCCAGCCCTAAGTTACCCAAAATATTAAGAAAGATGATTAGGAGAAGAAGAAAAAGTAAAGAAAGAGAGAGGAAAAAGAGGTATACAGCTACTATCCCTAGATCCAGTGCAGGTGCAGCTAGAGGGATGCAGGAGATGGAGGGTTCGAATGAGCTTGGGGAGCACATTGTCGCTGTGTTTATGTGCTGCTGTCCGAGCTGGGTCAGGGCTCAGGGTGCCCCATAGGCTGTGCTGCCTTTGACTGATGGCTGCTCTGAGGCTGCCAGAGTGGCTCACAGGGACTGGGGGATGTGGGACAGGGCATCACCTCACCCCCGAAATGGTACCAGTCCCCCCACCCCCACCACACACATACACACACTGGAGCTGGTTCAAGTCAATAATTAATACAGTAATCCAGTGTCTCACAAGAAGCAATTGGACTATGTTCTCAGGCATGTGGTGTAATTCTTGGGGCTGTCCTTTGCAGGACCAGGAGCCTGTTCCAGGACAAATGTTCCTTTGTGGGTTCCTTCTATCTCAAGATATACGTATATGCACCTACTTTATTAACATCCAATACTGCTTGCCTTTGGTATTTGTCTATCTTTAGTTATGTGTCAAGTTTTTGAAAAGCACTTGTGTCAGCTCCCCATTACTGAGTACTGAGACAACATGTGCTTTACTTCCTTTTTATTGTTAATATTGTTTGTTTTGTTTTTTCTCAGGTTTTCTCTTTTTCTTTTTTATTCTTTTTCTTTTTTTTCTTTCCACCCAAGAGAGTACATGAAGCACTATATCTATTGTTAGACTAATAATCAATTAAGAGTTTTCCTTTGGACTATACCGAAAGTATACAGAAAGTATTATATAAGACTTTTTCTTTTGGCTTTGCAAAAGACATTAAAAACAAAAGCAGACTCAAAATGCTTGCAAGTTTAATATGTCTAATCCAGAGTATTAACACAGAAATTTAAAACTTACATTAGCTTAGCAAAACTATTCATTTTTTTAAACCAGGGAAAAGAATATTAAAAGTCAAAGAAGGGAAAACTTTTCTGACCTAATGTCAATGAGCACACACACTGTGGATTTGGTGGAAAAGAACCTACAATCCTGTTCTATCATTGTCCTTATGAGAAAAAGGTCATGCAAATTCTGGTGCTGGAAAAATGAAGGAGATAAATTCTAAAATAAGGAAATGATGATAAATATATTCTTTTGCATTTGCATTAGGCATTCCAGTTGATTGGTATTAGCATTAGGTTAAAATATTTATGACACTTGTTCTGGATAAATCACATCAATATAATTTATTATTTAAGAAGAAGTGAGAATAATCTGCTTCAGTGAAGATAATATTGTTATTCATGCTGTCCTGATGAATACCAGCTTTAAACAAGTGGAAAAATGTGAAGTCTTTGTACACTCTTGATTTAGAAAAATGTAACAATATTATGATTTTAAATACCTTTTAGTTTAAAAGAGAACACTCAAAAGAGGGATTCCAATGTGTAAAAAGAAGGAAGATGAATACAGCCTAAAGAGATAACCAGAGCATAATCTGTTACCAATCTGGCACTGGGTAAATCAGATTAGCCCTCACTGGATTTTATGGTCCTTAATTTTTTTAGAATATCATGGATTGTTCCAGGCAAATGCATTTAAAAAACACAATATTAATGATGATAGGGCACTTGTTTTTACTTCAGTGTAATATAGACTCTATTCTATTAGTGTAACACAAATACTACTGTGATAACTTGAATAAAGGAAAAACCTTCCAGGGATTTAGAGACAGAAATTGATAAAGATATACAAGAGTTTTGAATTGAAAATTTTAATTTTTTTTTTATATTGGAAAGTTTTATAATATTGCAGTTATTATTTTCTTAACATCAATCTGTACAAATATAGAAAGAAAATGCAAACCCTAGTTTACAAACTGAAGTTTATCCAAAAGAAGGTAACATATTTCAGACATATAACACTATCTACTGCCAAGAAAATTTTCACATTTCCTTTTAAATATTACTTTACGCCTGGGTAATTATCAAAGAAAGAGTTTATGAAAGAAATTTGCTCTAAAACCTGGTCTGAATACACAGTGTGAGGTGTGAGTGTTGTTTGTAACATGCAGACAGTAAAAAGAGAGATGAAGGAATTAATCAGACTTAATAAAACCATTTGAAATAAATCCATGTGCTAAGAAAAAGTACAGGAACCATTGGAACTTAAAAATTTGGAACAGATGATATAAAATCAGAGAGTAATTCAGGAGATGGCTGTGGAACAGGTAGCACCATTTTGTGGGACAGACAGAAAACAAAATCATCAAGACTACTAAAAGTGACAAAATGTGGCATCAGTAGACAGTTCAGTGAAAAGCAGGCTTCAAACATTAAGCGAGAGGAGTATTTTGCTTGTCTTAATGTTATCAGGAAAAGGATCAAAAACCTTTGGGAAAAAAATTAAGAAAATACTACATTGAGATTTCAATAATAGCAACTGAGAAGTTGCTGCGTATTTTAGAGTCTGAAGAGGAACAAACTCACTGAGAGCCACGTAAAACAAGGACTAGAGAAAAGTTAAGCCAAAATATCTGGGAGTCATGGACGCAGGATCCAGACAGGAATAGTTCAGTGATGACACTAGGAAGCAAAAAGAGCACAATGTAAAGAGATGCAACAAAACTACTAAAATTGAAAACAAACTATTATTTTATTGATAACATGGCAAGAATTTAGCAAAACCACAAGTTTTTGGAGAATAGAGTAAATAAAGTAACGGTACAGATACAACATTGTCCAAACAATATATTTTTTAGAACTTTAGATGCAAAAAATGCACATAATATGGAGAGAGCAAATCAATAGGCAAAAAATCAAACACAGAGAAATAAAGACAAAAATGCAGATCTAAACAATAATTAAAGGTAAATACTAAAACAAAGAGTATCTAGTTAGAAAATATGACCAACATAAAAAAACTGAAGAAAACTTGTGACGGAGAAAGAGTAGGGCAATTTTTGAGAGGCTAACAAGAAGTTTGGTTTAATCTTTGATAGAGAGAATTAAGGGAGTGTATTTATGTGGAAAGATGTGAAAAAAGGTGCAAAAGAATTGGATAATTTTTTCTAAGAGTTGCCTTATATCCATTATGAGGAATCTGACAAGACTGTAACAGGAACTGAATGTAGAGAAAAGACCAAAGTCCTTTCCGTGGTCCTTCATAAAGGAATGCAGATTGTTGTCTTTTTGCATAGAAGCAGAGTAAATATGGGATTAAAAAAAAAGCTGAAATAAGAGCAAGATCAGGGTTTGGGATTAGGAGGATGTATCAGTACTAAGGCAAGGTACTGTCATTGGACAAAATCTCTATGTAGAAGAAGGTGGTTATTAAGTAAAATAACATTTAAAAGTTAGTCTCGTATTTCCTATAAATGCTTACAACTGTTTTGGTTCTCACCCATGTTTTTTAAAGCCTTTGCTTTCATAGTTTTTAAAGCTTGCTAAAGTGTTCAGTAGTTTTTGTCCTCTTTGTTTTTCTATAGTCTTTATATGACAGTCTCCCTACATTTCCCATTGCATGAACATTACAATTGGGTCTATGAAGATTTGTACTGACCTCATTGTGTCATCAGCTTGACATTATAATTTCATCTCCAGAGAAACATTGAAACACTTTTCATCATGATTTGATATTGTAAATGTGGTGACCATAGATAGTAATAAAAATTCCTTGCAATTGCATTTTCAGATCATAATGTAATCTCCATAGTCTTCACTTGACATTGTGATGAGATTGTGGCAATGCTAACTTTGTATGAATGAACCTGGGGCCATAGAATGAAAAATTTAAAGTAGAGTTTTGTGCAGAGTGAGCAAATGGTTATAAATACATATAAATTTTATCACAATTAAATTTTTGATAAAAATTAGAACACACTTTCTATCCATCTGAGAAATGGAGATCTGGAACAGTCCTTTAAGTGCAGAGATGAGAAAACTAATCACTTTTCAGATCCAGCTTTTTCAAACCATGAGAGTGAAAATATAGCATATTTAGTGCCATAGCAGAGACTTGAAATCTGTGATTGGAAAATTCATTCCAGTTTCATTGTCTTCTGAGGCATGTACTTCTTCCTTAGTTCTTGAATACCATGGGAGTAGGAGTCAAATATATATATATGTTTATAAAAACAGTTTTCTATCTTGAAGCCAATTAATTTTTAATTTTAAACACATGCGTATCTCTTACAACACAGACCTCATGTTTATCAGCTCTGGTGTGAAAAATAAGGGGCATCTCTTGGAATAACAAGTCTGGTGCAGGCCTATTTGATTCTCTAAAATGTTACTTTTAGAGCTAAGTGTAGTGACAGACTGATTTACACAGTGACTTTCATGCTCCTAAATTAGTCATTACTCTAATATGAACTGGAATGACATTTTTTAAAAGTCAAAGCATTGCTGATTTTTTGTGTGGAATCTGAATTGATGACCTCCTGGTAAAATACATTTATCTTATTATTAGATCTTTGAGACACTATATCACTTGTAACCTTTACTTAAAGCATTTCCTTGCAGATATCCTTCTGATTTTTTCAATACAGAAAACAACAAATATTTTAAAAGAAGAGAAAGTTACTATTCCCAGATTATCACTGTTGTACTAGAAAGACTGACACCTTGCAGTTTTGAGTTTCTTTTTTTTATTGACAAAGCTGGACCTCTTTCCTAGAGTTTAGCTGAAGGAACTTGAATAAGGTATAGATATAACTCCTTGTCTTTCACAATTTCGCTTTTATATATACATATATATATTTATTTCACTTGTCTTCTTTTCTTGAAGAGACAGTGTTTGGGCCCTCCTCTTTTCTGTTAGGAGTGAATAGGTAATATGTTTTTAGTCTAGAATTATTTAAAGCTGTGGTCAAATGCGTAAAGCAACATGCTTAGAATTCTGTAGTCCTAGCTCTAGTCCTAGAGTGCACTTTACCTCTGTAAGACATTTGAAACATAATAGTGTACATGACAGGCTTAGAACCTTTCAAAAATTAACTAGAATAACACAATTGTATTATAGAATCATAGAATATTAAGAGCTTGGAATGGTCCTTAAACATCACCTAGTCCCAGCCCGCCCTACCATGGGCAGGGATAACTCCCACTAGACCAGGTTGCTCAAAGTCTTATCCAAGCTGGCCTTGAACATTTCCAGAGCTGGGGCATTCACAGCCTCCTTGGACAACCTGTTGTACTGTCTCACCACCCTGATCATAAAACATTTCTTCCTAATATCTAACCTAAAATTCTTCTCTTTCAGTTTCTACCCATTACTCCTTGTCCTATCACTACAGTTCCTGATGAAATGTATAAATGTGTATTTTATAAGAGTAGTAAATCTATTGAAATATTTTTGTATTTAGTCTTATTGTTGAGTAATATTCATATAGAAAACTAATTTAAAAGATAGGAAAATTAAAATAATAATTGACACTTTTTGAATGTTTATATTCCATTTTGAAATGAAGTAAATCTAATTATGCACAGATTCTCTGTATGTATAGAGCTAAATAAAAAGAAATTTTTTCCTCAATGACTTTTTTTTAAATAATTGTATTTTCCCAAAAAGATTAGGCTATTTTTATGTTAAATTTTAATATGCTGGTGTTCAGAGCAGAAGACTGAAAAAAGCATAAAGATTGTGTGAATAGACACTTCTTTGGAGAACAACTATGAATTTCCTGGGAAATGTTTCTAATTATTTTGATGAAATTCAGAAAATTATCTGAAACACTACCTGATATATTTTTAAATTTGCACATACTTTTGTGAACAAGGAACATTGTAACACAGGATAGCACCAGTGCAAGTATAGTATGAGAACTTGTTTTTGCCCCAGGGAAGGTTCCATTGTCATCATATTTAACTAATTTCACTTATATTTGAAATAAATATACTTAAATTATAAAAAGAAAATAGAATTTTGATGATAAACAGCTGTGATATGAAAAATGGAAATAAATAGCTGATATATTGTAATAGACTTTCTTTTAAATTTTGAATGTATCATCAGATTGTTTTACTATTGTTTTACTTTTACTATTGAAGTGCTGTGATGATACCATTTTTTTGCTACTATTTTGAGATAATAGTTAACAATTTTGAAGATGTGTAAGTATGAATTGTTGACCAAAGTCATGTTGCCAACATTGACTTGAATGCTTTAAAAAATCCTGTTTCATTCTAATGCAATTGCATACAAAATTTATAGCATACTCTTAAAGAACAGTTAAGAATTTGAATTTTCTATCTGGAGAGAGAACTTGTCTTCTGAAGAGGAAAGGAAATTTTTTCAGAATAGTTTTAGGCCTTAAGTTATTACCTGAATATGCCTCATTTCTTCAGGTGAAGTGCACAGTCTATCCAGACCACTTATAGCAACTAGGCAGATGAGTTGTCTCAAAAGTGATCTGTTCTTTTCCCTAATCCCTTTACTGGGGCATGGCTTCTTCACTAGTGGTCTGACCTCTAGTCTGCCAAAAGGAAAGCATTTGTAAATGGACATTAATTCCAAAATGCATATCTCCAATGGACAGAGATTCTTTCTGCAGTCAGTTGGGAAAAGGGATTGAAGTTTGCTGGACTGAACATTTCTGCCTCAGGAATCCCCATTGCACTGATACTGGGTTGAATTCTCATTACTACTTCACAATCGAGATGTGGACCCAGAAGAGTACTTGCCAAGATAAATACTTACTTTTAACTAAAGTACTAGTGGCTAAAAATCCTATCTGCCACTTCCATCTAGGCTGTAGTCCTCACAGATAATGGGGGATGTGGTTAGGCTTGAACCAAGAATAAGGGGGATATTTTATAGGCAAGTAATATATCAGCTCCAGAGTATTATTTCTTCTCATGTTACGCTGTGTGCTGACCTTGCTCCAACAGACTACATACTTTTCCACTAACAGAAATGAAAATTGTCACCTTTTTTATTTGGAAGAATCTTTTAGAGGATCTACAAAATCACATATAAAGTTACTTTTACATGATTTCCACATAAGATGAGGATAGTTTGTAAGATGCATCATGATCAGAGAGTCCAGACAATAATACTATTGTTAAGTATTTAACACTGGCATGTGAAAGGAAAATATTTTTTATTAGACTATTTTTGTCTTTGTTATTGTAAATTCCAGAAATCTCTCAGTAGAGATTGAGAATCAGTTTAAAAGTGTGATGAAGAAAATATTTTGCCTGTCAAAATTCATATACCATAAATGTACTGAGAGTTGCACATTTCAAATTTCTGAATTTTTACAATAATTCTTTAATTACTGAAATAGTTTAAGACTTACTTCAGTGCTCATAATGCCTTAATTCAGTACACAAGTAGGGCAATTGATGTGAATCCCAACATCTGGCAATCAGAGTGCTTTAATGAGTTACTTTTTAAAGAAATGTCTGTCTGCCGGAGGGGTCTATAATGCAATTAGACACATTAGCACTTTCTCAGTCATTTGGGGGTATTTTTCATGAGAAAATGTGATTGGTGCAAGCTGTAAATTGTTTGCACTTTAGGAAGATGAAAAGTAATAATACATTCCCATTTCAGCTTTATAAAGAGGATTGTGTTAGAATGATGTTATAATATTTGTTGCAATTTCTGAGTATTTGTTTGCAAGATGTAAGCACTTAGTCTCAAGTGAAGTGTACAGAGTTGCAGGCTTTCTTGGTCAAATTTTGTATCTGGAAAAAGAATGCTAATGAATTACTTAAAATTAAAGTCAATAATCCAAATTTGAAGAAATTCTTCTGAAACATGAAACATCTGCATCTCATTCTTTGTAACCAGTCATACAATTGGGAAGGACTCAATTATTTTCATTTTTAAAGTTCCTTTTAAATTTTTTATAGTTATCTTAGGCTTATCTTATTTATTTGAGAACCCACTTTTTAATTTGAATCTCAAAGTACATAAATAAAATTTCAGCACTATTAAGTTAAATGTAATAGTGCACAGCAGAATTTTAGTACTTGCATATTTGTATCCACATTCTAAATCTCGTGAATATTCTGTAATAGGAGCAAAAACTAATGTCCTGTTTCCCTAGATATTACTGAAAATTTTGCACTCATCCAGTGGGTTTTGAGAACAACTTCTGATAAAATTAACTTTAGTGGTTAGGAGCAAAATTACTACGATATTAAGTCTAAAGATGTACATTTATACATTGCTGTATGCATTTTATACATATTGTAGTTTTATCTATATGTGCACATGAGAAAAATGGTCAAGGCTCTAATTGTGCAAACAAAGTAAGACAGAAGAAGAAGACAAAAGAAGAGAATTAAGCATGATATTAAATGTTTGCATAATGTGACAACAACTAAAAATCTACTTGCAATTATTCCATTAAGAGGTAAAACTATTGTCTTCAGAAACTACGTAATTTAGACCTATTGCAGAGGAGTTTATCACAGCATTTGAAATAAACTTAATTGTGTGAACAAAGTGGAAATTTGGCTCAGTATTATTTTTGCAGTTGGGTTTTTGAAGTGTTAGGACAGGTCATAATCAAAGCACTGAACTTCATGTGTTTTTTGCCAACAGCCTATGAATATAATTTCTGCTGATTTAAGAATCTGATGTCAGGGCAGTAAGTACGCAATTAGTTTGAGTTTAAGTGATAGCAACATGCTGTAAATAAGATTCTTAATTGTGTTTGCAAGATTAAAATTCAGTTTCATTGTTTTTTTCCCTGGCTTCTTTGGTGGCTTTGTGGTATATTCGCATTGCTACCTCTAAATGAATGTCAACTTGTTTTACCTCGACTGCAGCCAATCGATACTTCATTAGTCTGAATTGTCTTGTGCCCATGCAACCTTGAAGCTGTGGCTTAATTACCACCCATATTATGCAGTGGCTCAGACTGCTGTGCTCAGCTGTGTCAGTTTTGAACAAAAGTCATGCTGTTGCCTGTATTTAGGAAAAATGGACTTTTGAACTAAGGAACTATAATATTTTCTAAGTTAACAATTCATGATGATAACCTTTTTTATAATGTGTATGTCAGTTTTCAGTAAGTTTACATTTGAATGGGTTGCTGCATATTGCAAAATTTTAAAAGACAAGTACCTTTGCTTTTCATGTTCAACCCATCTTTGATTTAAGATAATTTTAAATTAATGGCAAAGTAACATTCATTTGAAAGAGAAGACAGGAGAAAGTGCAGTCAAATGGCAATCATGACAAATGACATCTCTTGTCTGAGAGTCATTTTTCCTCACTAGACTGATTTGTCATCCCCACTTTTGACATTTTTCATCCTGCTATGAAATCACATTGACAGAATAAGATATTTCTATACTTAACAGTGGGACATAGAAGATGGTTCTCTGCCTTCATTTATTTTTTGTATTACATTTAAGGGTTTGTAAAATTTGTAAGCAACTAAATTCTGATGACAAATTTCATTTGCTTTATAAAATATAAAGTTCACACTGCCCTATAATCTTAAAAAAATTGTTGCTGTTTCATTTGTGTCAGGTCATTATACAACTTAGAAGAAAACAAATCTCCATGAAGAAAATTTTTCACTTGGGAGTATTGTCTTTTTACAAGTGAGGATTATCAAATCCAGTAACAATGAGGACACACTACCTGAGTTAAATATATTGTATTTATTGCCTTGGACAGGGCAAGGACCTGTGGCTAGTATTTACAGTTTCTCACTTCTTTACTGAAAACATAAGACTTATCCATTGCTGAATTCCTTATGTTCATGCAAATAGGTATAATTAGCTTTTCCCTCCATATGATACAACCTCTTACTGAGGTCACCAGCATTTTCTTTTAAGTTATAAGAAAGGGTAGACTAGAGTACAGTCCTGAAGGGCAATTCTCAAAAATCACATAAATGCAATGGAATATGTAATGATTTGTACACATGGCACAGACTGTGATTCTTCTTTTGGTTGTTTGGTTTGTTTGGCTGGTTTTTGTTTTTATCAAATGCCTCATGATTATTCTTGTGTAGACAAAAACATTAATATCTGTATATGTGTCATGCCTAATACCTTGTTGATGGTGAGGCATGCAGACCACAAAATAGGAAGGTTGTTGTCTTACACAACCCGTATTTGAATGCTCAGAGGATGACAGGCCCCTTAAAACTCTTTTACAAAAATCCAGTGAGGGAAAATTGAAAACTGCTTTCTGATAAAATCTTTTTTATTTATTTATTTGTCTGATTGCTGTGCTTTATGAACTAGATTTATGGCTAGATATCACTGTTAGTGCAAACTACTAGTAACCTCTAACACCTTTTCTAATTTACCAGCATGTTAAGAATTTTCACACCCTTTATAACACGTAAATATTCCTCATTATACAGTCCTTCTGTGTACAGTCTCCTATGCATCAGTCACAGATCAGGTCTATAAAACATGCCAGCATTTGTACCAAAAGTGTGAGCCTGGAACTTCATGCCAATAAGAATGTACATTCTGATGTATATTGTCTTTGTTGTCTATTATAGCAAAGTACGAACAAATTACTTTCAGTTAATTACTTAACAAACCTTGGGTAATACATCAGAAAATTTTAATTATTATTTTTCTGTTTGAATTAAAAGAGGTGGTCACCTTTGGGATTCATGTTTCTTGCTGACTTATGTGTCTCTGTTCTTATTCTTTACCCACATTTATCTCCTCAGATATTTCAGGCAAGGTTCAAATCATCATCTTATGAGAATGGAAATGACATCTCTGAAGAATCAGTGCCTGTCTACCTATTATGTAGAAAGAAACTAAAAACCCCAGCCATGCATGTGAAGTACCTATCAGTGAAAGTTTTCATTTTATCTGACAAAAATTTTGTACTACATATATGGGAAGGTTTGACTATCCCAACCAAAACCAGCACAAGGATAGAGGAAAAGTGTCATCCACCATTCTAGTCTAAATGAAAAAGTAAATTTGGGAAATGTCCCTTTGTGCTTAGTGCTTCATAAAGTTGTTCTTCTGTTTAAATTCTTCTGCCACTTTTTCTGTTCTAATGAGTGTATGTGGAATAGAAAGACATTGTAATGAGCATGGTTTATTTCATCAAATCTAAAGGAGGTATATTTGTATTTGCATAATGAATTATACCCATTCATAAGAATCTTTTGAGCAAATTTCTTATTATCAAAATGTTTATATTATTACTTTCAATATTTCAGCAAATGAGTTTCCTACATAACCACACTGCTGTATAACATAAGCCACAAGCAATCAGGAACCCAGCGTATAACTAAGTTCACCCTTCAGTCAGACTTTGAGATGATTTCTTTACTCTCATACAGTTTCCTCTGGTGACAGATCAACTTAAAATGGTATAACCTTTCCCCAATACCTTGTGTGTATATTGATGGTAGTTGTCATAATTAGAATACTAAAAAGGAAGAAAACATACTGCAACATGAAAGAATGTTCTGTAGTGAAACGATATGTACAATTCAGCCTTAATCCAAGTTCAGTCTGGTAGGAATTCATTTATTGGAGACAATATTGGAGGCCTGGTTCTGTTTACTAGAAAAATAAACCACATGAGACAGTCTAACACTGAAGACCAAAAAAATGAGTGTTTAGCAACCTGGGTTACCAGTACTAAAGTTACTGTAAAGATAGACCTTTTTTTGGCCAAATTCAGTTTCATTATGTCTTCAAAATCAGTTTCCGGAAAGGTAATGTTATATGAATCAATATTTACCTGGAAAAATGGAAATTTTACAAGGATTAAATAATGAAAGGCTCTGGATATATGCATTTTCCTTGACAGAGGACAAAGATTAATAGTGGGCTTGGATGACTAAAAGATGAGCAGTAAATGTTTGTTGATTTTGTGTTATTCATATGTGTATATGGGCTGTAACAGTTAATTAGAGCAGAAAGGGCCAAACTGAACTGGAGAAAATTGATCATTAATATTGCATGATATGAGGTAAAATTCAGTTACTGCCTTTGTTTGCTTAATGGGCAAAAGAAGACAGCCAAAATACTATATAAATTCTAAAAAATTACCTGTGACTTCCATTGTTTTCCCTTATTTCTTTCCTTGCTAACAAAACCAAACAGAAGAGTTATGACCCATTTTGCTTTTACTGGTCATCTTCATCATCACAGATGAGAGTGGATTCCATGAACTACAGTTCAACAGGAATGCGCATCGCTCTCATGAATGTCCGATGTGGCTTCATGTGTTCCCTGGAATGTGAAAGTAGGGCAACAGGGAGTAGGTAAGAGATTTCATTATGTATAAAATCATGATGAGAGATATTATCTCAGGACAATGTCTACATTTTAAAATTCTTAGAGTGGAGGACAGAACCTTAAAATACTTTTAGAGTGGGAGGAAATGTTTTTGAGGGAATAAATAAAGTATTAAATTTACTTCGTTTCTGAAAAAAAAAATATATATATAGGGAAAGGATTTCATAATACTTTGCAAACACTTGAAGGTGTGTTTATAAACTACAAACTAGACAAAATGCATAAAGAGGAAAAAATATATGTGTAAGCTGAAGTAAAACAACCTGGAATTAGAAATGTGAACTTTATTTAAAAATATGTCTATGGCAAAGCTGAAGTTGTAGCCTAAAGTAGTCTAGGTTGTTGATCTGAAATGTCATTAACTGGATGAAAACTCAAAGATCATCATGCACCTTAGATCAGACTAGATAATTTTATGGTTCTTTCTGAGTTTAAGCTATGAACATATTAATCCAACTTTCCTCATTTATTTTGTTAAAAAAAACCACAAAACAAGGCCTCACTGTTGGTAATGATAGACTAAACTCACACTCAGGTATATTTAAATATCTTCCTGTCTGTCTCCCTTCAGATTCCTCCCACTAAAAAGCAATAAAGAGAAAATTAAATTACAAGGACTTTAATAATTTTTTCTAAATTAATTATAGCTTCAAGAGGAAGTTTATTCACTAATAGTAAAACTCAGTTTCATATACAGTTTTCTGGCATTTTGCAGGGCTATTTATTTGCTTTTGTTTTGTGGGGTCTTTTAAGTAGCAATGAAGTGAATAGAAATTATTGTTATATTTAATAATTTATAACATTGCAGTTAGAGAGAGGCATACAAGGCTAAATATAATAAAAACTCTCATAGTTTCATACAGTTTAAGGCCAGAAGGTTCAATAGATCATCTAATCTGGCCTCATGTATATCACCTGAGCTAAATCCACAGTGAATCCTAAGTCAATCATATACAAACTGTTCACAATTTTTTTTTGAGGGCTTAACTAATATTAATTTAATATTAATTATTTCCAATTAACTAAATAATTTTCTTTGTTCATTTTTAGAACTTCTACTTCTGTGGTAGCTGAATGTGGACTCATTGCAAAGGTTGTTCTTTTTGGGTGCAGTCTTAGATTTTCAGGAAATTGGAATATGGCATTTGTTTGCAGTGCTGGATCAGGATATAAGGAGAGAGTGGATTTTCATTATAAGTACTATTCAAACCAGTTTTGATCATATACAGTGTCTTAGTTTTCTTGATTTTCTTGAGTATTTTTCTTGAGATAATGAAATCACAGTTCCTATTCCCATGATACATTATAGCAGAAAGCATTCTGCAGCCTATGGATGAACTGTAGAACCTTCCTTCTTTGGGGGTTTTCTTAGTACACTGAGTCTATAATTGGATGTTCCTTTCTTCATCAAATTTAACCCATTGCAAAGAAAGTTTTCCCGAACAATTTTGAACTCTAGTTGTTTGGCATCCTCACCTTCAGGTTGTGTTAAGCTCTTAAAAGGCCACAAAACAGAAATGTTTTTGGAATTGAGTTACGAACGTGTTCAGATGAGGAGTAAGGTAGCATTTGATGCTAAAAAGCATACTAAATTATGAAGTCAGAAGAAATTTAGGGGGAACTATCAGAACAGTTGTGTGTGTTGCAAACTCTTTTTTGAGGTACTTCAGCAAAACTCCTGTTTTGTCTGGGTTTGTAATAGATAATGATGTGTTTGCTACTTGTGCTGTTACCAGTATAATTAATCACTACTATATATTGATATCTTCTCACACAGCCCCCTAAGATTATAGTGGAGAAATTGTGATAGTATGAACAAGGCTCTAATCAGAAAAAATCCATCTTCAGCTTCTGAAAGGTTTTTCTTTTTAAGGATGTGGTCTTTAAAGGGTTGTTGTAGTGTGAGCACCTATATGTTAGGGAACATCCTGGGGCTGATTATGGGCTGATTGTGTGGTCTTTATGATCTGTCATTTTCATCTTTCCTGCTCTTTCTTGACTTATTTAAATGTCTTTTGTATGTACAGCAAGCTCTAAAAACAGCTTTATAACAATGGAAATAGACAAGTATTTTAAGGTCTTCCTTTTAAAGTTTCCTGTGAACTGATGCATTTAATCAGTGTGCAACTAAGTCTGTACAGAGACAGTGGGGTGTACAGACTCATTGGCTCCCTTTATAGTGGATTTCATGGTCAATTCTTTTATTCCTTGTTTTTCAACTACACTTGACTGACTGCAAATCTGATGGACCATATTTTAAATTAAGAAAGTAAGAAGACTGGTAGGCAGTGTTCAACATATTAATTCTAGGATAATCATGTGTAAGGAAGGAATATGTAAATACATTGATGACTTACAAAATGAGTAGTAGATGTTGCAATTCAGCTTGTCACATGTTGCTAGTCAAGAAAATAAGGAAACCATCATCTAAGTATTTAGGACTAAATTCTGGTTTTAAGAAGCTGGATTTAAGTGACAAGGGTGTTATTAAACACCTTATTAAACACCTTGAGTAGCTTAATACATTGAAAACTATAGGGAATGCAACACCATATAAAATCTGATCTTCATGCAGTCAGTAGATTTTTCTGCAAAAAATTATGAAAATAGATAAAAGGTTTAGTATGTCATGCTGAAACATTCTGAATTGAAGTGTTGGCCTACAAGAACTGCCTCAGAGAGGTAAAGGGAAGCCACAGAACATCAAAAATCTCATGCTGATTCTCATTCATTGATGGTAAGGAGCAATTTTAATCTTAATTTGTGCATGTAGACATGTTGACAATATTTACTGTAGACATTAAACTTAGATGTCTGTGCTATGAAGTCTTCTAAAGTTCTACACAATGCAAATGGAGAGAGCCATCTCCAGAAGAGCAGTATAGGAGTCTATCTTTGTACTCCTTAGGTCACTTTCTGGATGAGTCTTTCTTTTCCATTGACTGTATTGAAAACTTAGACTTTGAATTAGGTGAAATGATTACACCTGTAAAAGTTGAAGTTCTTATTGCTGTATATTATAATTTCATTCATGAATGTAAATGATCAGTAATGGTCATATACATTCTCCGATATGAGAACACAAGTAATGGTCAAACCACACTGGTCTTCAAAATAATTGTACGCTATTCACAAGAAAGAAGGTAGGAATGAGTTATTTAGGTTAGAAGAGCTTGGCTGCTTTGTGATTTTTTATTTTTTAATAGACTATCACAAAAATAAATTTGATATAAAGTTTAATATAAAATTTTAAGATTGTTTTAAATTAAGAAATGTGATTGGAGACTGTGGTTTGCATCTTAAAAAGTGCAACAATGTATTTCCCCATAAAGGTTATTTCCATTAGCTGAAGTGTTGGAGTTCTATGACATGATCCTTATAGTTACAGCTTACTTGAGAATCACTTAGGAAAACAGGAATAAATTGAGTACCCATGTAAAGTCCGTGCAATAGATTGACACTACAAAATGTACTTAAAGGCATATTTGCTGTGTACATAATATTTCTAGTCCTGACTTTTAGCAGTCCTACTTGGTGACAACTGTCTGTTTAAGAATTTGGCATTGTATAATTTGGGACTGAAGATGATAGAGCCATGTGTGATAGATACTGCTAGTGTATGTATTTAAGTGGAGGACTGTGCTTCTGTAAGCTTCAAAAGGTCAGAACTTGATTTAATAAACATTTCTTCCCAGAAAACAAGCTTTCTTCTTGAACAGATAACATTGTTAGAGAACTGCATGTCTAGATACACTGCTAATAGGCTTGTGAGACCTTTTGCTGTATCCAGTGCTGTCTTTAATAGTCATACCAGAGTCTGAATATGCCAAAATCCTTAAACTGTTATTTCCTGATCTGTATGCTTTAGATCACCTCTGCCTTATGCAGTACCCCTTATGAGGGTGCAAAACTGGGATTTTTGTATACTCCATGTGCATCGATGCTTCTCTCTAGCACATCCTTTTACCACTGGTCTAGTAGTGCCCTTTTTGGTTGTCACTAATAATACTTTACAATTCCCCTTCCATTTCTTGCTCACTACCTGTAAGTACTGTATTGTTACTGATATAAAAGTCCTTAAACCCTCTGTATCATTCCTGCTTTTGCCACATAGTAGTTTTTCAGCATACTCTATTTGATCTGACTGAGATGAAGTTCATTTTCCCACAGCAACCCTCACAGAGCTGTGCTTTGCATTGGTAGGTAGAAAGGTGTTGATAACACACCAGTTCCTGAGCAGAGCTGGCACAGCATCAGCGCTGTCTCTTCACATTCCTCCTGCCCATCAAAGGTGTGGAGGTAGGCAAGATCCTGGAAGAGGACACAACCAGGTTGGGAGACCCAACTTAACCAAAGGAGTATTCCATACTATATGATGGCAGCTCAGATATAAAAGGGAAGGGAAGGAGGAGGAAGGGGGAGCATTTGCTATTTATTAGGTTGCCTTCCAGGGCAATTGCTACGGTTGCTGAAGCCCTGCTTCCTGGAAAGTGGCTGAACATCACTTCGTAATGGGAAGTAGAGAATAAACCTTTACTTTTTTTTGTCTTTGCTTGTGCACACACAAACGTTTGCTCTAGTAAACTGTCTTACCTCAACCTACAAGTTGTTTTCCATCTTATTTTCTCTCCCCTGTCTGGTTGGGGTGGGTGGACACCTGGCATCCAACGAAAGTCAACCCATCACACCTACACTGGCTACATGATAGCACAAAACTTGCTATTCAGAGTGCTCCTTATGGTTTCATTAGGTCATGGTGCCTACGAGACAAAGTGATTGTTGTCCACTGGAATATATTAGCCTTGTTCTTGGAAGACCAATAGGATTTAAAGGATTTTCTGATATGAAGCGTCCCTTTTATGTTCTCTGACATGACACACATTTTCCTGCTCATTGGAAACTGGCCACTTTCAGCTTCTATAGCTTCACAAGCACTTCAGACAGGAAATCATTGCTGGGGTAATAACCATACTGTACTGCAGGCATCATTAGTCAATCTACATATCATGCTTCTTAATTTTGCTGATATAATGCCTAATTCAGAAACATGTAGCATTAGCAAAGGATAATTCTCTTTCTGCCTGTTCTAAAAGGCTTCAGAATATGATCATGGGTGTTCCAACTAGTCATATTGTCTAAATAAATGTCTTCCACATACATAGGATTTCTAGATTTTCTTTTTCAATTAGCTCAAAAAGAATAATTTCTTTCTGAAGCAATTTGCTTCTAAAGTATGTGGATGGATATTGACTACAGAGGTGGTGAGATCATGAACACTTCTACTTTTATAACTTGTATTTAGATATAACAAAGTAGTACTTGAAAGGTTTTATAGACTTTTGCTAATTATCTGTGATGTGTGTACTTTGCAAATGGTGTGCCTCACTGCATTCCCTGTAACCTTTGCTGGGTGAAAGGTGAGACCTCTTTAAAAAGAAACCAAACCTGGTCAAAAATCCAATCCAGGAAGCTATTACAGGACATCTTCACAACATTTAGTAATGGGTTTGGATTGCAGGAGAGAAGGCTAGGCAACAAAGACATATTCATATATCCCATTACCAAGGTGTTAATCATATATGAATTATACCATTTTGATCCTCACACCAATGTGCATTGTTGCCTTACATACTTTTCTCTTGCTTGTTCTCATGTTCCTCCAGATTGGTGACCAAGACAATGGCCATCTGAACCACCATAGAAACTTCAGAGGAGAGGAGTGAAAAAGGTGGACAAGAGGAGGAGACAAAGCCAGATCGAGTCTGTTTCTACCGTGTGGTTAGGTTCCAGTGAATATGTGCTGATGTTTCATATTCTGCTGGTTCAAAGTCATGCCTCAAACAGATATGGACATATAAGATGTCAATTATTTTGATGCATATTACTTGGGGCCAAAATACTTCCTATATTGGGTTAGCCTGGAGTGCAACAGAACCTAGTCTGGATCTCAGATGATTCACAGATGGTAAGACAGTTTGAGGAAGTGCTGAAAAAAATCCACCTCATCTTGACCTGTCTTGAACTGCTGCTTTTAAGCACTGTATGAAGCTGCTCACATCCCATGTCCTTAATATAGAGCAGGGAGAAGGAACTGAAGCTAAGGAGAGGAACCATGTATCCAACTCTCCATAGTCTAAGTATTCAATAATGCTTCTGAGACACCTGCATGATTATGAGCTGAAGAGGGACTGTAAATAGATTGGAAGATAGTCTCACATTATGGTGAAATAGGTAGATATTTTCCTGGGGCAACACTTGTGACAATGGAAAGGTCCAAGGAGCATTTTTGAATGTCATGTTTAAGATTAAGAGTGTGTCAAAAAAGTATATGTCCAAATGGGAGCAGGGAGAAGACCAATTACGATTGACAGAACCTTTAATTGCTTATTGAGTTTGCTGGGGCATGTGTTTGAGTACCAACAAAGTGTGCCTACTGAGATAGAGAATAATTCATTAAGTTATGTAAAATATCATACAAAGAATTGAGCAAAATATGGCTGGTTAGGCATTCTGACAGCTACCATATCATTTTAATAGAAATAGTCCTGATACTGTATTGGAAGTCCTGTGAGCCCCATTGGATTCAGTTATCATTTTTGTGTGATGTAAATAAGAGGAATTTAAGTCAGACAAAGGAAATAATTATTTTTAAAGCTTAAAAGCTAGCTTTGCTTGAATAGGCTTTCCATGGGTAAAAACCATAACTAAATTTCAAAGGCTAGTTTCAAACAGCGAGCTATATTAGGGTTTAAAATATACCTCATAAGTTAAGATGAACTGTTAACAATCATAAGATATTGCCTGGTCTCCTATAATAATAATAAAAATTTGAATAATTATTGAATAACTTAGATACTGCTAAGGATATCTCATTTCATGAAGGGTAGTTACTATCTGTCACTTTGTTGAATGAAAGACGAAACCAGGGAATAGTTAAAAATAGACCATCTTGCATAGAGAACAGGAAGAGTGATGCTCTTGATCTAAAGAATGATTTGGCTATAAGTGGAGTATGTGGATCCAAGAGAAATGGAGATAGAACTTATTTTTTTTGCTCAGGAATATATTAGTAAAATATAAACAAGATAGTGAAAATTAAAAATAGAATTGTTCATAACTAATCTAAATTATTGCTGTCTATGAGGAATTCTGTAGCACAAAATGACAACAACAAAAATATGTTGCTCAGATGATATGTTGGGAAGATTTCACACCACCAAATCAGACTGAAAAAAGAGGAGAGAATGATTAAAGTAATCTAGATTCAACTGAAAAGTATAAAGTCAATGTGTCTATTAATTAAATGTTCTGCTAGCATACAAAATTTCAGACGTAAAATATGAAGATAGGGCTTCCATATTCTAAATAGATTTGATTTTGAGCTTTGAAATATGAAGAGAAATATGACAGACAAACTGTTTGCTAGTGTATAATCAGCATGTGCATTTTCTTTCAGAATTTAAATATCAGGAAACTGGAGCAAGGGTGATAATGAGGGACAGAGTTATGTAAAGTTTGAAATATTTTGGCAACAGCTTGTGCAAACCAAAAGATTCCTGAAACCAAATATGGGCTCATGCCTCTTCCTTGTGCCCTAAAGACTTCCATGAGGCAGTAGATCTACCAATTTTTCAAGGAAAAATGGAAATTTGACTGAAAACTCTTCATAAATTTGCCAAGATATATTGTAGGGTCACTTGAATAGGCCTACGTAGAACTGACATACGTAATCACTCAAGCCATCAAATCATGGCTTATATCATGGTCCTGTAGAGCCGAAAGAAACTAAAAGACACAAGAACTATCTAAAGGGGAACTTGACCTGCAAGTGTTGGAGTAAAACAACTTTATGAGTCCTGATTAAAATTTGTTGTAAACCAGCTGTGACAATTCATGCTAATGAAAGACTTTATCTGTCATTATGCTTATGTGGTCATGAAGACTAACTTCAGGATTCATCCCTAAGAGATGAAAAGGTTGATAGTGAAGCTGCACAATGGACAGAAAACATAGAAGAGCAATACTGAAAAAGTCAGGATTCTTCATAAAAGACAATACATCTATACATATGCATTGATTGAATGTTGGACTAGATGACCTTTAAATGTCCCTTCCAACCCAAACTGTTCTATGATTCTGTGATTTTATGATTTTATGATATTAGGCCACTTGATGGTTAACTTCATGTACTGAAAAAAAAACCCAACTCTTCAAGGAGGGCACAGAGTAGGTCAAACAGAAGATTTAAATGAGAATCAGCATTCTCTAAATAAAACGTGGGGGCTCAGGTCAGTACTTAAGTGGCCTAGACAGTGAGGTCAAATGGTGTTTGTGAAAGTAGAAAATTTTAGACATTATTTAAAGTCCTTGAATACCAGTTTGGTCTTCAGATATAATATGTGGTCATGCCCTAATTTACTTCTGCTACAATGAAGCATTTTGCTGAGAAAAAACAGTCAATAAAAAGACATATCAAATTCAAAGTACTTTCTTTAGAAAGTATGCAAATATAGTGGTCTGGCAATTTAGTGCATCTAAGGAATACTAGGGTTAATTACTCGAGTCCTTTAAAATCTGTATTTGACGAACAAGATGTTAAAGAAAAGGCCCAGTAAGTACTGGAAAATTTGGCTGTTAAAGAACTTTGATAATTGAAGCAATTAAAAAATTAAGTTTATTTGGTGACTCTGAAACACTGCAACATTTTCTTCATACTACTGGCAAAAAAAGTAAGTTATTCTAGTGACAATTTTGTTGTTGTTGTTGTTGTTCTCATAATCAATCACAAAAGCAAAGAAGATAATGATAAAGAAGAGGTAGTCTAAGAACTTTCCCATCTTGTAGCTGACTTCAACATCTTGGCTGGTCATCCTAGGATCCCTTAGTAGTCAGTGGAGAGAAACAGAAAATTTAGGGGGTGATTCATCTCACATAGTTTATAAATTGCTGTAGGGATGAAAGGGATAACAACCAGAAAGTGTGTCTCTCCACTTATGGGAAAAGCCAGACACAGATGACTATATTGTCAGATCACGTACTTTTGAATCTCAGTTCTTCAGTCTCTTAGGTTGATATCTATACCACAAGCATTGTTTGAGCTCCTGAATGTTCAGTGGCATTTCTTCAGTATGAATATGGAAGGAAGAATGAGGTGTTTTATGATAATGATGGCATTTTTGTTCTAATTTTGTCCCATAAATTGTCTAGTAATTTTCTGGTAGAAGTATCTGGTTTTAGGTACAGGACAATCTGAAGCCAAGAATGGAAATTAGTGTAGTAGTATTTGTAGTGTAATCACACTGTACTTTATATAGAAGCTGTCTGGGAATGTTGAAGGGCCTTGATTCAAAATACAAACCATAAAGTGGTGAATTCAATAAACAAAATAGAAAAGCAAAAATGTTTATAGTAAGTTTCAGCTTTCTTGTGTGTATGTCTTTATAGATTTTGTAAAACTTCATAAACTGAAACAGAGGCTACCAACCGTATCAATTTTGGATGATCTTGAGCATAAGCAATTAATGTAAATCAAGAATGTAAATATATGTGTGGGGAGAAAGAAACTCATGAGATGCAGAAGAGTGAAAACAGTCTAGTAAAGAAATAAAATATGGTTTTTTAAATAAATCAAACCAGCAGTACTTTGGGGGAAGGATGTGAGAGAGTAGAACAAGAAGTTGATTATAGACTTATTGAAATATCTTGTAAGTATAAAACTTGTATTGGATCTTGGAACAATGGTATGGGGCTGAATATGAATATTGACAAACAGCATGAGTTATGTGAAAAGCAAAAGAAAAGGAGCTTGAACTCTAGCTGAAAAAGTACTAAGTGTTGCAGGAATATAAATATTTGGGGGTATGGAGTGGGAAGTTGTTTGCTATACATAGTCAATCTCTGGAATTTATTGCAAGGTATAATATTGAAAACACAAATAGGAATTATTTAAGCTGTAAATTCTTAGGGGCAAAGGTTGGCTCTTCTTATCTGTTTGTACAGTGCCTTGACTAATAGATGTTTATCTTTGTATGCAAATAATAGCAGAATTTATTTACAGAGTTATACATATATACAGTTTTAAAAATATACACATATATATGTAATTGTTTTTAAAATAGACTGGCCAATAAATTGGACAATTCAGATAGAATTCCAGACTTTTGTGCCTCCTTACTCACTCATATCTCCTGAAGGATATAACATACTCCTTTATCACTTCATAGTTTCTGCACAATATAACAAGGCATTTGTGATATGATACATATCTCAAAGGTTTGGAGTTTGGAAATACATTCAAACTATTGAGATTGTGTTGGTCTGTAAAATTGGTTAGAAATCTCATGAGAACAATGTTCTCACATGAGATTTCTGGTATTGTCTTCTGTGAATCAGATCATAAATACTGCAAGAATTTTTTTATTCCCAGAAGTATTTCTGCAGTTCTTTTCTCAAATGAAAATTAGAACTATGGAACTGCATGTACCTGAATAATGATGAAAATAAAAACTTAACCAAACATTTGAGAAAGTTTTTAAAAATCAATTTTAAATTTTGGTAAAGATTCAAAGACTTTCTGTTTCTTTCCAGTGCCACTTTGCTCATTGAAAGCAATGCACCCTCATTTTTATTCATACTTCACATGAGTCGCAGTACATCACTAATACTCCATCTATATGTATATGCTATCAGTTTATTAAGATTTTAATTATATAACTTTTCATGTTGGGCTTGTGATCCTCTCTTCATGTCTTTCAGAACAGTTCTATTCAATAGCTTTTGATCTGCTAGGAGCTTAAGGACTAAGTTGCCTCTGATGCTGTTTGCCAGCAGCAAAGGGAACTTGGATATGGCATGACTTTAACTCCTGACCATAGAGACTGATAGGCCATAAGATATTAAGCTCCCGCCAATTTCTATTTTCTCTTTCAAAGATTGCTAACCTCATCTCCCCAGGGACTGCAACTGCTGCCAGCCTTTAAACCAGCAGGAGTAATATCTGTCTCTGATTCGTAATTACTAGGTCTCTGTCACAATGAGCATTGTTGGTGCTTGCCTTTATTTAATTAGTGAGTATGTTCATTTGTACTGGTGAGAAGTACAACTGGGTGGAAACATAACCTCGTTGCTTTAAAGTTATTTTTCTATTTCTCTTTTTCATGTGTCTTTCAGTTGCTGTATCCATAACATACATCAGATCATTATCAGTAGCATTAATAACATTCAATGCTGTGCATATTTTTCAACAAAATTTGTATTGCAAAAGAAACAAGGATAGCACCTTGTAGAATTGAAACAGACAGTCTGCCCCTGAATTCTTACCTCTTCCATGTGCCTATTCCCTATTATTAATGTATATTATTACTTCAAGTATGTCAGAAAAAGAGACAAACAGTCAGAGGCAGAAATTTCTCCCTAATTCACTCTGCCTAGCCAGCAAAATGTAACACAAAATTATTCAGGGGAAAAATACAATTTTCTGTCATCTCTGCCATACACTGATAACAAAGCTACAGGCTAATATGTTTTGATATTTTTGTCACTCGTTTATCATGTGACCTTTCATGCTATCATTAATACAGCTGAGGGACAGAGCAGATACACTGAAATAAGGGTGTGGAGAAGTCAGATTGCTTCTCTAACAACTAATGGTCAGTCACAGCAATTTATGCTTTTCTTCAGTATAGCACTGACTGAAGAAGAGAAATTGTTATTAAAATTTGATATTACTGTCTAGGCTCTGCCATATAGAATTTGCAACTTTTAGCTATGATGGGAATACTGGGAGGGGGTTGGTTTAATAAATTTCCCTTTGAATTATGATATTAATACAATACAACATGCTTGCTCAGATATTCAAAGGATATACATGGGGAAAAATCATATTCAGGACACTCCAACACTGCGTATTAGTCACAGTCCAGAACAGTTATATTTAAGAAAAATATTTTAATAACCTGGGTGCAATCACCTTATATTGGCTCAATTAAAACTGTTGGCTTTTGTCATTTTTGTTTGTTTCTTTACAAAATTCCAGCTACTAATAGTGTTGCATGCTATTCAGCAATATTTTCAGGACATCCAAGAAAGTGCAATGTGTCTTTTTTTATGTGTATGTCTTTTATGATAAATTATACCTGGTTTAAATTTGCATTCAGCTTTACACCATTTCTGACAATGGTCTATCTTTTTATGTTGCCTGTAGAGTCTGGTTTGTTAAAATTCCAATATAAAACTAATTTATATTTGACATTAATGAGTTAAGAAATGTTTTATACAGTACATCAGAGCTGAAAGAGAACTTTACAGCATTCTAGTAAAGCAAATTACTTCTGAGTACAACCATTATGTAAAAACTGAAAAATCTTTCACTAATCTAAGCTACTTGTCCTTTCAAAATCCTGTGATTTTTAATATTTATATTAAGAAAGGATGGAAAATTTGACAAAAACATTTTTTTCCTCCTTTACATTCTATTGGGGAATTGTAATTTAACTACTTGGAAGAAACCTTTTTCATCAGTGTGTATCTCAGTGCTGGGTCAGAGCAAATCATTATATTAATTAATAAAACACTATTAAAATAATTTAACTATTTAAAACATTAAATAATGTTTTTCTTGAGCATGAATTCTCTAAGGAGTATTTTTTTAAGTGCACTAGAAAATGACCTTTACATGTGAAAAAAAATAAAAATAAGTAAGGATGAGTTTTAAATGGGAGGAGTTTTAAATAGATCACAGAAAGAGGCTTGTAGACTTGAAAATAATCTTTTTGCATTAGATCTGATTGCAAAGTGAAAGTTTAAGTTTGTTGTTTCAAATATAAGGACCTGATTTCTGGAAAATTTATGCAAATTAATAATTGAAATTGCCCAAATATCAGTTGACTTAAATTTGACTACTGTCAGTAAATTCACATGCTTGCAGAAGTGAACCTAAATATATTCATGAAAACAGTGGATGTATTAGCACTACTTAGAAATATGATTTAATGATTTCATTGGTTAATTTTTCGTAAACAAACTCATAACATGTATTTTTAAGCATTTTTAGTCCATTTATAGTTAAAAGGACTGTATGCGCACACACACACACACACACACACACATACACATA
>VXBX01006699.1:45187-77687 GCA_013400415.1 Scytalopus superciliaris | reverse complement strand
TTACAGAAAAAAAACCCAAGATGATTCAGAGGTGGGTTGAGACCTGAAGATTACACTGAATAGAGCCAGCTCTGTTTTATTGTTTATATCAGATGATGCCATTTAACCCTGTGCTGGACACAACACAGAGCCTGACATTTTGGGGTGGGAGGGGAAAGGAGGATTGTACTGCCCAGCCTTTCACTGTCTAATGCCTCCATGTTTAATAAAGTAACAGTTTTAAATCTATGTCTATCTACATTTCTTGTACCTTGTGCATTTTGTAACAAAAGTCTGTTTCCTAGTTACTGTTAGACTGTATCAATGATGTGAAAATATGAGAGCATGAACACGTGCATTGACAAAGTCCATAACTTTGACTTTTAAATAAAATCATTTCTGAGGAGAGTGTTCTGAGTTTTCATCTGTGAACATTATTTTGGTATTTAATATGCTACAACTTAATTCTGAAGCATTTGATACAGCAACACACTGTTCTAACAGGTCTTTATCAAGGCAAAATGCTTATTGTTGTCAATTGCAACACTTTGGCTCAGTGTTTCAATAGCTGGAATATGGGCTACAGTTATTTATAGCTAAAAAAATTATCAGTGATAATTGACTGTGAGTCCTGAACAGGCAGCTTATCCAAGTTCAGTTCAGACAACAAAGGTGCAGAAGAGCCAAAGTGATTTAAGTCCTCAGTTCAATGTGTCATACCCTTCCTGACATCACTTTATTTTTTAACCATCATCCAATGGACCGTATAAGATATATAGGGGTTGATGGCTTTGGCTGCTGAATTTATGAGTAGAATCTCTTGGTGAATTGTCCCATAATTGGGTTCTTAAAATAGATTTTCTAAGATAAGTGCAGTTGTAGTTGTGTACTGTAGCCCAGTTCAGAATTTTTTTTCATAAATGTGGACCAGCCATAGAAATTCATAGGGAAAATTATAATGGCAAGGGATTGATAATGATAATACAGATTAAATGTCATAATTAGACTGGCAAAAAGACTAATAGGCCAAGAAGGAAATAGAATTTTACAAAATTTCATTAATAGTAGATTTAAGCCTTACTTTCCAGCACACAAGCTATGTATATTTAGAATTTTGAGGAATTAATTTTTTTATCTTAATATTTTTGCAAAGAGATTAAAGACTCTGTAGTTTAGTACTACAGAATACATTTTTGTTTAATATATGATTAATGACTAATTTTATTGTTAGAATAACCCAGTTGTAGTTAAAACATGTATTTACCTAATTCATATATGCATTTTTGTAATTACCTAGCAATTATGATGAAGAGCTTAGATCTTATTTTCCTACTTATACACTGGATGCAAAGTGGGTGGGGAATTTTTAGGGAAAATAAACATGTTGCAAAATTTTATTAATTTTTGTTTAAGTAAAGATATTGCTGAAAACAATTCAAGTAAAAAGTAGAAATTATGTGTAAACAACAAAACCCAAAGAACTGAAATGTTACGTTTTATCACAGATATTCAAATAAAGCAGGAAAAATATATCTACTTTGGTTGTGGCAGTTGCCAAAGTCATTGAAGTAATGTGACATACCTGAAGTCGTGCTAAAGAGCATTACCAGTGTATTTGGTATCGCTTAAAATTGTCTGCTAATTCTAATTTCTTTCAAAGATTTTGTAACATCTCATCTGCATTCAGTATCACTTCTGCAGCAGCGAATAGGAAAAAATACACCAAAGTATAACAAGAGGAGGAGCTAAGAGAACAGAGCTGGGGGAAAAAAAGGCTTTCTGAGTGTGAAGTGGACTTGATCTCTCTCAGGGACACTCCTCTCAACCCACTTTGTGTCAAGCAACTAGCATGGGTGAGGTTCTCAAGTTCTGCAAATGCATCTAACATCCACCAGCCCTATAGCGGCATTCAATTGGTGTACCTGTATTTGAATTTTTCCCCTCAAAGTACCTGAAATAGATTAAGAGAAGCTTTTTTTTTTTTTTTCCTTTTTTTTTCCCTTCCCCCTCCTCCATTTATCTTCTAATGGGAGTACAGAAAGGGAAGAGAAGGGAAACAGGGAGGTGACAACAGTAGGAGGGGGTTGCAGATTCTATAGGATTGACAGCAAAGGTTCATTCATATACGTTTATTCCACACAAAAAAGAAAGTATTCAACCACTTTGAATAGATCATCATAACTGCTTGTCTGGTCAGCTTTCTCCTTAGAGTTTCAAGTTGTAGGGGTCGATGTGTAATCTAGGGGTCTTGTCTAGCTGCCTCTATTAAAAAGTGCAGTACTCAATGCCAGCTGCACTAAGCAGGGTGCCTCTATCTGTAATAGTGCCATCAACAATTCTGAAGATGTACTTTGAGTGCACACAGGATAGACAGACAGTCGGTTGCAGCGCTGACATTTCCAGAGCTGGCCACAGCTGATTTTATGCTAAATACAATAATCTTTTACATCAGTCCTTTAATCAGGAAGATATTCACTCATTGATATGCTCCTAGTTGAGGCAAATTAAGTTTGCTTTGATAGTCCTTTTTTCCCCTTCTGAAATAATTAGGAAACAATCCAGAGTTTAACTCACACAGCACTACCAAAGGGTATTTCAGGGCAGGATGTGTTCTGTGATTAGTTCCTTGTATTTTTTTTCATTGTTTCTCTTTGTCTCTCTCTCTTTCTTTTTTTCTTTTTTTTTTTTTTTTTTAAAGTATTAATTGTATCTAATCTGGTGATTAAATACCAGAAATTCATTAATGACTCTGCTTCTTTACCCCTTTTTTTTTTTTTTTTTTTTTTTTTTTTTGTTCTCTGTGGGATGTGTAGGAAAGGAAGACTAGTGTTAGAAAGTGCATTCCCTGTCTTGAAAGAGGGGAATTCTCTCTCTGGTTTGAAACAGGAAGGAACACAAGAAAGTGGGCAGAATCTGAAGCCCTAGGAAGCCTAGTCTAGGTGTCTGAGGATCTGGAGGCATTCCTTTTAAAGCAATAAATGTTGCTCTCCTTTGTCAGCATAGCTTCCTAGACATATTTGTTACTGCTGTCCCCAATGTCCTTCTCATCTACTCACCTGAATAAATCTAAAAAGAATGGAGGAAACTAATTGCTGCTTGAATCAAAAAGTCTCATGTAAATTTGCTCTTTCTGATATATACCACAGATACAGAATACACTGTGCCCTTCTCTTTTCACATACCTTGCATCTAGACAAAATGTGCATTATTTACTTAATCATCTAGTGAAAAGCTGCCAAGGACAGATGTTAAAAAGGGAGAAAGACAATCAGTTTTTCTTTTCCAGAGTCCCATTTCTGTTTTCTTTAGCTTCTCTCTCTTAAGGCTTAAGACTGTAAGCATCAGACCCATGTTATAAAAGCTCTCAGGCTTGGAGGCTGAGAAGAATGTGGAAACTAATAATGACATGGCCTTCAGTGCTTTGTTTGCAGTGAACAGAAACAACAAAAGATTCCTCCAATGATCTAAGCCTGCTCAAAACACAGTTCCATTTCTTCCCTTGAGATGTGAAACAAGGAGTGTATTGAAAGTGTGTTCTTCCTTTTTAGACTAAGGTGTTTGAATCCTAGGACAATTTTAAAACATAAGAGACTACAACATTTCATCTAGATCCACATAAATTTAGCTTTGCTCTCCAACCCCCACCCAGACATGCACATCAGAGGTGAGAATTAATGGCAGTGCTACAGTTAAGAGCAGCGACCAAACACGAACCACCTTTACTTTTTTTTCATGTTGATCCACAAGAACTTGGTAAGGCCAAGGTTTTGGGGTTTTTTAAGGGACAACATCAGACTAAAACCATGAAGTTTGTTTTCTATGACATAATACTGAATTTTGAGCTTTAAAGGATCAGGAACAGGACTCTCTAGAATATTTCTTGCAGAGGGAAGCTTTCCATTGATTTCAAGACAGCATATTTCAACAAAATGGTCAGTTCCACTGTTAGTTCCCAGTGTGTTTAGGAGGAGAGTCAAGCTTTGGAAAAAAACCTCTACGTGCTCTCTTAATTTCTGCCAAGATTTACAGGAACTAGGGGAAGGAGAATATAGGTTGCAGTATCTTTGAAATGCTCAAATGCTTTCTCGTGCCTGTTTTCTATAGTTCCTCTTCAATTTGTTTAAGTTCTCTCTGTTCTATGCAACTGTGTGCTTTTTGAGGGATAAAGAAGAGAAAGTTTTTTGTTCTTGCCATCAAGAACTTGTATAAATACTTTCCTTTCCAGTCACCTTTTATTTTTACTGGATAGCTCTCTAATACTTTTGCTCTGCTACATTTGTCTGCTTTAATATTTTCTTTCCTTGTGTGTCTTCCACAAACTGCTGGTGGGTTTCCTTCATTCATTTAATTCTATTGTGTTTTGCTGTTTTACTAAATGTGTTCTGCCTCTATTGTTCCCCAAATCGGGATCTGAACTGATAAACAAATGTTTGTGCAATGTTGAGTGGTTAAAAGGATAAATCTGAATATAGTACTAGATACTTCACAGGAGTCCTCCTTAGCCACAAGACCTATATGGTAGATGCAGCAAAATAAACAGAGAGAGGAAAAAAAAATTAAAAGGAATTACAGTTTAAAAAGTGGCCTGCCTTAAACTACAGGAAATTCTCCCTTTTAATGATTTCATTTTGTCATGTTTTTCATTATTTGATCTTCCTCTTTGATAAAAGATATCATATAGTAAAAAAGATATTTTGAAAATATTACTGCTCTCCCAATACTATCACACAAATAATATGGGAATAACTTTACCGTTTACATCTTGAATAACAGAATTCTGGTTAAATATATTTTGCATCTTTCAGATCACCTCCCTGTGAGAGAGGAATCCAATAGCTGCATGGATTAATATTACTCTTCAGGTAGTAAGGGAACTTTGATGCCATTCCAGACTTCTTAACCATACCACAATTTGTATTCCTTAATTCATTACTAAAACAAACAAACAAACAAACAAACAAACTAGAGGCTTTGTGAAGTTACCATTTAACCATTTGCTTTTACAGAAAAGAAAATATTTTGCCAAGAAATACCTTGTTTGAGGGTAGCATTGCATTCAATGGGACATCCCAGACCAAACCATGAATGTAAAATTTTGGTCTGACTCTGTGGCTACTCTGAAGTTGACCTCAGGTCTTCATAAGAAATCTATCCACCACATATATCTAAGTTAACAGTGCCAGTCCAAGTGTTATTAATAATGCAAAAGTAGTAAAAATTGTGAGGGTGTTTCTTCCTTCTTTCCTACAATCATCAGGGTCATGGTAACAATATTGTTTCTTTTTGCCTGGAACAACTCATATAATATATTCTGCTAATATTTCATGAAAGTGTGATAAAGCAAACTTTGTCTTGTTGCAGACAAGGATAACTTTTATGTTGAACACAGAAATGTAAGAATATTTGTTCCTTGTGCTGCAGGTTAGGAATGTCAGGTAACCTTTATATAGTCTGGATTGAGGCAGGTCCTTCAGACAAATATTTGTTTTATTTATTTATATATTATTCAAAATAAATCAGAGCTTTTACATTGACCATCACTGGACACCAATGCCCTTTGTGCTTTTCCTTCTCCCGAGGGTTAGAATGGGTTGTTTTGTGTTGAAATATCTTATTTGAGTTCCAGTTACTCCTGCCCTCAGAAATACAGAAAGTTTCTTACAAGACTGTATAGTTTTAAATGCTATTTCATACTATGGCAGGGGTTTGTTTTTTGCTTATGGAGTTAGACCATGAGTTTATCCAGAAGTCTAAGTTAATGAAAAAAGTCCTCTCATTAAACATTATGTGTTGGTGGGAGCACATGGCTGATGTCCTCACAAGGCTACACTGCCTGCCTATTGATTTTCTTGTCAAATTTAAGGTACATTTTTGACCTATAAAAAACAAAATGGCATGAGACTTTCATAATAGCTGCAGGCATTTGAGGGACTTGAACTGATATCTTGTAAATCTAAGAGGGAAGACTGGCAGTAGAGTATCCCTGAAGGTGCCTTCAGCTGTGAACTTATTAAAAACATCTTTGTAGACCTTCAGGGTACTCTGTAAGGCATTTCTATTTTCTTATGCTTTTGGAAGAGAGGGAGGTGCTTGAAAGGACTGATACTATTTTAGATAGGCAGTCTTTGATAGAATATTTGTCCAAGCAATTTCAGGCAAGTTCTTTTATAAATATGTATCAAAAGAAAAATTAAGTAGCCTATAGGGGTAACTGATTACTTAGAAACATGTTTTAGGATAACTGTCTGCTGTTTGTCTTGATGATATGTAAGTGTGGGCAGAGGGATAAAAATAAAAGGAAAACCTTCCCCATTTCTCATGACTGATAAAACTTAACTGTTCTGGGTTGTGGGAATGTAAAATGGGCTTGGAAGACCATGGATTTGCTGACTCCTCTAGAGTGCTGACCCATTTAATACCAAGTATAAGATAGTCTTTCTGAAGCTGCTACTCTATCAAAAAGAGAAGGCAAAGTGTGTCTTGACATTGCTACTTGTTTAAGAAATGTAAAGAGATATATTGGGGAAGAAGGAAACATAAGAAGCAGAACAACTTCATCTGTTTGTTTTGTTTTTTTTCTTTTTAACAGAAAGGCAAATTTCCAAGAAAGAGTAAAATCACTGCTCATTTTGCAGACAGATTGTTTAAGGCAATGAGAGGCAGACAAATGTACATGTGGTTATGTATAGGTAGATGGATGGTGCTGTGAGACATAGGAGAAGTACAGATATCAAATATAAAAGAGAAATAGTGAATATTATACAAGGAAGGAAAAGCAAGGAGAAGGGAAAGGAGAAATTAAAAGGAAGGTTTCTGTGGTAGGAGGTGTGCAAGAAGAATGAGAAGCTGAGAATAAAGTGAATATAAAATAATGGTTCCCATCTAATGAGTTAGATTGTTAATTGATTTAATTTGATGTTCTTAGAAAAGTACTATTATTACATATATTGCACAGTAGCACAGTAGATGGTTCAAATTGTTCCTTTCTTATATTTGCTGGCTATGTTTGAGTCTTTTTGGGTTCAGTGCCATAGTAGACAGACTGACTTTCTCACAAAGATTGCTATGTGTATTCCCTGGACTAGCTGGTGTCAGGTAAACCAAAGAATAACTATTAGTCATTTTACAAAGGCCAAGACCTTCCTTGGGGATATGCAAATTATTAGGAACTATTTGGCTTTCTCTGTTTTCACCAATAGGTGGCAATATTAATTTTTCCATAGGCCTCTAATGATCTATTAGTCTAAATTTTAAATAATTATCTCTGAGTTCCTTATGACATTTTCTTTTGTTTGTCCTACTGCAATTGTATTAAACAATAAGAAGTGAAAATATATCCATAAGTTTCCAGATAATTTAATCTTGTTTAAAAGAAGTTAAAATAAAAAGGCAAGGGACATGAGATCACCAGAAGCCTAGCCATGATGCTTTTGTAGTCCAGCACCTCCTTTATGATTTCCAGTCCAATTCATATGTTCTGTCTTTATGGTAGTGTTAGCTTTAATATTGTACGGTTTCCCATTTTCTGTTTTCCAACTAATTTTCCTTTTCAAATGCTTATTTGAAAATTGGAGATTGTATGTGTAACATGAAAGATCTAAATTCCTGCTTTACAGTTTTTCAATGCTGTTCTTGTGTTCTATGTTCTTAATTGTCTTATTTGTTGTTCAGTATGAATTTTTCTGAGCATGTTACCATCTTAAGGATCACAGTTTTCCTGAGGCAATTGTCAATACTTAGTAGTGGTTTTCCTTGAGTTTTAGTCAATTGACAACACTTGACTTTCTAGAGCAATGTTGATATGGATATAAGACGTGACAGAGGTACTGTAGGTGCATCTTCATTTTCAAACGGAATTTATTTCTGTCCTATATTTTATTTCTCTCCACACCCCTTAAATTTCTTCCACTCAGTCAGAAGTTAGAAATCAGTATTTTTACATGAAAGAGGCCAACAATCTTGTCATTCTTCTTAGCCAAAACTAACACAGAGTTAATTGGAAGGTTTATCTTAGTAAAGACTAAAGAATTTGGCTCACAACAAAGACAATACATGAAAATGTATTTTTTTAAGAGAAAAGAACTCCATCAGAAACAATACAACAGCATTTTTCATTAAAATGAACTACTTGAGAGTGATATATTGTAGTGGCTTTTGTACCATTGTCTAATCCCTGGACTGATGTATGGCAGCAGTTAAAATGATTGTCAAAACAGGAAATGTACAGAACAAGAAAGTAGCTAGACAAAATATGCACAGAGTTTTTATGATTGCTTGACTTTGCTTTGTTTATGAGCTCTTTTTCATTAGGCAGTTTTGTTTTTATCTCTTAAAATTCTCTACAGCACTTCTCATGGATTTTCTAGCAGCTCACACTGAAAGTGTTATGCAAACCTCAGTAATACCAGCAGTTTCTTTCATTTCCAGCCTGAAAGTCATACCAAGTTCATCAAATCTCACCTCACTTGAAATCCTTGGTGAATCTACTGTACCCAGCAAATGAACCACTAAAAAGGTAGTGAGGGCACCCTATTTATGTTGAAACTGGCCAAGCTCAGAGAACTGAGGACTTCTACCATCAAAAATGACAGATTTTATAAGTAGAGATGGCACACAGAGATTCAGCTGCTGCTTTGTTCAGATACTTCTCTATCTGAAGTTTCTACTTCTCTACTTCTCAGCCTAGCTGAAAGTTTGTAGCGCCTTCTCTTCTGTCTCTAAGAATCACCTTGAAACTCATTTTTTCACTGCAGTTAACAGTTATATCTGCTATGAGCAGAGATGTTGTGAAGCACTGCCAGGACACTTTCTGTTGAGATACAAGGTACTTATGTGAGTTAGCCATGACTGAATAGTAGCTTTTTAATGGCCACTGTTGCAGCTGAATCAACAAGCAATAAGCTAGCAAAATTAAAGCTATTTAATCTTTGATCCTATGTGTAGTTTTGGTTTTGCCACCCATGATGATGCCAGTAAAAAAACAGACACATGAAACTCAATGTCAAAGCCTCTACCTGTAACTGTTTAATTAGTACTTCAGTTACTGTTTAATTAATATTTGACCACAATGTATACAGTGTTTCTGATGTTAACTGAAGTTTTCTCACTGGTCTTTTAACTTCAGTGTTCAAGCCAGAGGTTCTCTCAGAAGGCAGTGGGGTGCCTTAAATTCAAGCTGATGACTTATTGTGTGTTATAGCTCAGTCCAAATCAGTACTAAAGTCTGGATAGAAGGAGTACTGTAAAGGAACTGACTTTGTAGTGAAAAGGAGCTGTACCTCATTTGGGGCAGATTAAAGTGTTCCAAACCATCACATCTCTATGCAGTAAAGCCACAAATTAAACAGGATCAAGAATGACCTATGAAGAATATCTTCTGAATTTCCTAAATAATTGAAATGTAGAGACATCCTGGCTTCTGAAGAAATGCCTAGGCCATTCTTCTCTCTCCAACAGAGGTGTTTAGGAATATGAGGCACCGACTGTACATGAAGTCAGACTTGCCCTGGAAATTCTTCCGAAATGGTAGAGTTTCCCTGACCAAAAAAAGCACCCATTAAGTGAATCAATCCCAACAGGTCAAAACATCCACAGCTGCGTTAATGCCCTATATATGTGTGAAACATTGCTTGATGTTCTCAAATAGAATTTTTTGTTTTATTTGTTGTCCACAGCTAGATGCTGAGCTTAGGATTTGATGTTCAAGAATGTACTTGTCCTTTACTTCTTAGTATATGGGCATCAGTATTAACTCCCCAGAATCAAAATGAGAATGTGACTTTCCTGCAATTAAGACTTTGCTAAACCTGAGAGAAGCTGAACTCAGAATCTTGGATTTTTCCATAGTCTTGTTATGGACCTTACTTTAGGGCTGATTTCCATTTTACTGGGATGCTCAGAGGAGGGGCCGATACACACTGGCATTTCATTCCAGGTCTCCCAGTTTAAAAACTTTCTGAGCATGTATGCAGATGGTGTAACTGAATCATCTCCAAAATTACAGTCTGTCTTTAACCCCTTGCCACTCTCACTAGGCTGGGAGTATTCAGGGGCAGCCCAGAACATCCGGACAGTGCTTCATCCCACTTAGTTCAGAAATGGGGTTGCTGGCCTTCTGCTTCGCTCTAGTTTTACCTCTGTGACAAGATGAAACTTCTATAATTCCTCTTGGTACCATTAAAAAAGGGGCCAGTTTTGCCATGCTAAAAGTCATCTCTTCAGATTATTAGAAGAAAATTAAATAAAGGGAATAATGGAAAACTTTTTAAATCATTTCTAATACCTTAAGTTGCGTGTCAGGCACATTCCTAGACTTTTTGAAAGCAGCATATGTCAGGCTTTTATGAAATCAGTGGTCTCTGAATTTGACCGTTAGTGCTTTGTACAATAAACTTTTCCTAAAAACGATGAATCGCCAGCAGATGTTTTCTATTACCATAATGTAGCTTTGTTATAATTCACTAGAATTTGTTTGATTTTTGCCTTTTTCACCAACTTTTTTAGTGCATTTATAAAGCTAATAAAAGTATCTATCAGGGAGAAAATGTTACTATGCCCCATCTCTACTGAAAAATTAGTCAGAAGAATAGGGTACATAGCCTTCTTTCAAAATTATGACAAATATAATTTTTATATAAATAAAGCAGTTTCAAACCCACAGCTTCTTGAAATAACAACTTCTAGCATAATTAAATGTTAAAACAGAATGGAAATCTGGCATTGAAAGAAAGAGGGTAATGTTTCATCTGTGAAGAATGTTGCTTTGAAACTTTGGATTCAGCTGCACAGTCAAGCTTGATGCAGTTAAAGAAGTTATAAAAAGTAAAATATAAGAGATTGGACATTAAGTTAACTCCTCAGCTTCACTAATTTTTAAACGTTTCAGCTTCAACATATAAAAATGGTAACACTTAGCCACCTTTTTTTTTTTTTTCCTCTGATGGTGGACTGACTGGAAGCTGAAATGGTCTGTGCAACTTAGAAAAACCTTAGCAGGAAAGACGAGAGTCTTAAAGTGACCCAGAGGACAAACATTTTCCAGGTTGTTGTTCTGAAGGCACTTGAGGCCATTGTTAGGAAGATTTCTTAATTGCCAATATGTATTTTCCAGATCCTATTATCATCTCATTACTTATATCTAAACTACAGAATCAGTCATTATACTAATGGTGTTATACTCTTTCGTCACTGGTGTTTACTTCCCTCAAATATTTGTGGACTGCTAGTTTTCCCTTTTAGTCATCATGGCAGCTGGGCAAACACCTCAGAAAATTTTAGCAAATATTTGTGGAGTTCTGAAATGGAGATCCATATCCATTTTTTTTAAGCCACAGTGGATTTATTCATTTAGGAGAAAAGAGCTGCTTTTTCAATAACACTTTCTTCCATATATGTTAAAGTTATCTGTATTTTCTGTAAGCCTGTGTATAACATTAACACATTACTGCACTTGCTTTTTTCCTTAGAGACTTTATTTTGTGAATAGTATTTATTTCCTCCCTTTTCTGCTTTTTTGAGCCTCAGACTTCTGAGAGTCTCTCAATATATACAATGCCCCCTCTTCCTTCAACTCCTTGAATCAATTGGCAAGCCTGTTGACCTCCATTTGCAGATATTTTTAGCCCTTCAAATAACTAGTCAGTGCATACCTAAAAGTAACATATGTGGTTGCAGCATTTCTGCTCAAAACTGTGCATTTCTGTGTGCAGGCACAATTCTTTCCTGTAAAAAAAGTCATGAAGTCACAGCACTGAGTGTGATTCCCCAAAACCTGCTAAGCAGTTTTTACTTTTGCACCTATCAGTGATATGATTACATTGACTGTAAAATAGCACCTGATTATGAGTTTTTGTAGTTCAGAATGGGATACTAAACTATAAAAACAGATTCTAGGCTTGCTTTGATCTATCTATTTATTTATTTATTTAATATTTTATTTGCATGCCTACATGGGGTGAGTATTAAGCCCCAGGTGAGATGACTTACTGTAATTCAAAACTAGTGAGAAGTCTCTGTATGCCAAGAAATGCTCTGTATATTAAGATAAATAAATGTTTGTGTGTGTGTGTGTGTGTGTGTGTGTACGTAAAGTGGGGGTAGTGCAGCAAGCCTCCAGCTCTGTTGTATTATGTTTAGTTTATTTGCTTTGTGAAGACTCAACATCCCCATCACTTTTTGTATTTTCTTGATTCTAGAACACTACCTATTTCCACCCTAAAGCAAAATCTAGCTACAGTCCAATAGTTTCAGCTCTGAAATGTATTGTGTCATGCTCAACAGTGAGGATCACATCAAGTGCCACTCTCCACAGCAAAGAGAGCAGTAAAACACAGAACTCCCGGGGCTTATCTTTTTCTCCCCAAATATATTGAATTTCTATCTGTGGCCCACAGCCCTTGCTTTCAAATCCTACTGATGCCTCTGGCAGGAAGATCTGGTAGCAGGAATACAGTCTAAGCAGAAGCTTAACACAAACTTGTTCCTCTTTGGCAAGCTGCCATCTTTTCTAGGGGGTGAGAAGACTTAAAGGTTCCTAAACTGTTCTTCCAAATAGTTGAAGAATTATCTGGCTCAGTCAAATCAACACCCAAACACTGGAAGATTTTCTTCCCTCCTTTTTTTTTTTTTTCTTTTTTTTCCCCAATAAGTAGATCAGTAGTCTTTATAATCCTAATAACACTGTATTGCCTGTTAGGGCATTGTATCAGCATTGTTTTGCAATAATGATGGAACAACAGAAGCAAGACATAGATTTCTAGCTTTCATAGCTTGGCACTTGATATTATGCTAATTGCTTTAGAAGAAGTATTTATGTGTAATGTTTATATTACACCATTGTGGAATATTTTTGAAAGATTTGCTTGTATCTCTAACTGCTTAGACACACACTCTCATTTTACTATTTAAACCCTATTTAAACTCTTTCCCTCTGTTCCCTCAGGAATATTCTACAACCCAAGTAACTGATGAAACTTTTACCCAGACACTAATGATATGTGCAATGACTTTATGATACTGGTTCAAGTTACCTCAGCTTCTGCTGGCAACCAAGAGCAGGACTACACATTGTCAGGTGATTTCTAGCAGCTAGAACAGCAATCTGAACCTTTTCAGTTTTGGTCATTACTAAGAACAGCTCTGTGATAACTCTGTACTGGACCAGGAGTGAAACTACCATAGAATCATAGAATTGTTAAGGTTGGGAAAGACCTCCATGATCATTGAATTTAACTTAGTACTGTTGTGTTTACCACTAAACCATATCTCCAGGTTCCATGTCCACACATTTTTGCACCCTTCCAGGGATGGTGACTCCACCACTTCCTTGAATATTATGTTCTGATGCCTGACTACCCTTTCAGTGAAGAAATTTTTCCTAATATCTAATTTCAGCTCATGCAAATTGAGGCCATTTCCTCTCATCCTGTCCTTTGCTACCTGGTTGAAGAGACCAACCTCCACTTCAACAACTTTTCACTGCCTCCAGAAATTAAGAAACATAAATATGCTTCTCAGTTCATTTCATTGGATTTTCATGAGGAATGCTGCTGTTAGACGAGGAAATATGGGCCTCTTCACCTTCCCTGGCAGAATAGTCAAACTCACTCCACTGCATTTGTATACAAGTGACATCAGTATTTTCAATTTCTTTTAAAGTTGTTTGCTGGATCATATATCAATTTTTATTAGTGAATTAATTATTTAAAATAAATAGGGAGGGGAAAATAAAATTATTTTATTAGCAGAAGTGAACTTTCTTTTTTAGATAATTCTTCTTTATGATACTCTATTTTCAAATGTTGTGTTACCTAGTTCTTCAATTTTGTTCATTTGACATTTCATTTGGGTTTTAATTTAATTACTTTCATAAGACTGATGCTGTATCACAAGACACATCCCTGATAAAGTTCTCTGAGTGTAAAAAGAGTCTAAAGTTGATACTTTCGGAACAGAAGTCTTCCTGGTTTATGGTCAATCCCAGTAAGTGACATCTTCAGAGCAAAGGCACACAGAACACAGTAAGAGAATATAATGCCTACATGTCTACATCTTATCCAAAAGTCTCCCTAATTAATGTGTCACAAAATAATGGCATAATTGATAGTAGTGGGTCTTCTTAAATGATATCTAAATATTTTTTTTCAATTCTATTTTTAAAGTCTTGTGTCTATTTACATGCCCTTTTAGGATGTCCTAACTGAAATTAATCCCCTACGAAGTCAAAACTCATTCCTTTGGATGGAATAGGTTAATTAACAAGGATATATACCAATTAGGTAATCTCAAATATCCAAAATGTCAGTCTTTTGAGTTTCCCACCATGACTCTACTTAGCTTTTACCTTAGCTTGCTTATTTTATGTGTAGGTGTGTGTGTGTATGTACCTGTGCAGGGGCAAGAAGCCAGCTTTCATGAGTCATTAGCACCTGCTCAGCCCTTCAGCAGATGTGCACCAAACTCCTGACCCTGCCAAACACGCCAGGTAAAAAACGATGCCTCTAAGCACTGGGTTAAGGGGTGGGTACTCAGAGTGATGGCAGAAAGGCATCTTTTTGGGAGTGCCTGTACATTTTTTATGACTTGGGGTTCGATTTTTTATATCTCAGTTGGGGGAGTATTTGATGGGGAAAGGGCTTCAGTCATAGAGACCATAGGGATTTGAATACTGACATCTAGAATCTGTGTCTCACTTTGAAAATATCCCCAAAAAAATTATTGTAGGATAAATTTCTAACCAAAGGGAGTAAGATTTCAGAAATCTACTGGGAATGATAGAAAATTAAATAACCTGCTCAAATTTATGAATGTGTATTATAAGTCTTCATGCTCCCTCTCTGGATTTGAGAACTGATCTGAGCATCATAGCACTGGAACTTGTTCCTGTTGTTTTATTTTGAACATATTTTATGCACTCTGTCTTTTGTCAATGTAAACTGAACTTTCTCTCTAGGTCTTTGAATCATATTGTATTTTTACAGAAGATTTTCCTTCTCAGCAGTCATTTTTACTACATAGATTGCTGTAATTTGGGGTTATTTTTATTTGTGTTAATGATCACATTGTTTCAGAATTAGTAGTTCTGCATTCCTGTGCTTGATAGAGATATTAAAAAACTTAAAAAAAAAGAAAAAAAAAAAGAAAAAGAGAAAAAACTGCAGTAGTACTGCTATTATTTCTGGTTTTGTTTAAAAGTTAAAGGGATTTACATGGAAAAGGGAAGGAAGGGTATGTCATAACTTCTGTGCTAAGTAACAGGTTTTGTTCGTATAAATCTCATACTGCATTCATCATGCTCAAGGCAAATGATAAACATTACATTTCACCATTCTCATAAAAATTAGGAAGTTGCATCAATAGCACTAATTCTACATTGGACTGGTTTCTATTCTTTTACCTTCCTCCTTTCCTAATGCTGTTCTGTAGCAGGACTAATGGCATTATTATTTGCCATTGCTGCTTTCCCACCCTAGGATTACTGTCTAATATGAACAGCTTGCTCATTGAAAACCTTGGCCTTTCATTCCTGAGGTCCATTGCTTTTATTCTTTTTCTGCCTTTTCTGTTTTCATTTCCTGATGATGTTGTCATCATCAGTGAAGTTATGATGAAGAAGTTTGGTACTATTTATAGATTCTGGGCTTGTAGCCAGTTATTTTCATGCCTTCAGTGCTATTTAAATCTATTGTTCATTTTTGATTGCAGTACAGCTTCCTCTCATTTCCCACCTAGAGCTGTGAGCTTTCTGAATCTAGCAACAACAAAATGATGGGTTTAGTCTATATTTAAAAAACCCCATACAATGGAAAGAGTGAAAGATTTATTTTCTTTGTTTTTTGTGGTCTACAAGCTATCACTTAATATTAGTTATTAAAGTGGAGCATGTGCTTCCACTGAAGATAGGATATGGCATTTTAGAAGTTCGATTCAAAAGGGGTTCATTTAGAAGATCATTTCTCTTTTATTTGATAAACTGTTATGAACATTTGTAATAACAAGATACTGTTTAAAAACTCTTGACAAATAGGGATAAATATTCAGCATGCTACATGGACAAGTGTTCCTGAGATTGCTTATTGTTAGTACAAAGAGATACCTATTTTTTGTGCACTACACTGAAATACATCCCATTAGATTAAGAGTATGGCTCCTGCTCTCATTCCCACAGGATCTTAGAGTTCTCCTTTTGTGTCTCCTCACTATTTATCTGATTATGGCTCTCTAAAATAGAGAAAAATAGAACATTTCACAGTATCTTCTCCTTAAATTAAGTCCTTCAGAATACAATGAGGATATCTTGCAAGGCTATTGCTGATATAATAAAACTGTTTAGTTACCTTGAACTGGTGCACCGACACTCTAAATCTAATAAGTCAGATGCAAAAAAAAGTTTTATGTTATGTTTGTGACTAAAATTGATAATAAAAGCGAGAATTGTAATTTAGAGTGATGTACTACCTTTAAGTTAGTCTGTTGTGAATGCATGATATGTTCTTAGGCACAGAAGCATGAGTAGATACAAAATCATATCATATTTCTGGCAAGTTCCTTCCACAGTCTTCTGAAGTTTAGCCTTTGTTTATGCAGGTGTAATTTGTGTTTCTGGCTTTACAACTGCATGCAAAAGATAATCTGAGGCCTTACACTCCCTGATTTGCAAGTTCATTAAGGTAGCTGCAGAGGTAAATACTGCAGTACTTAAGATAAGCTGACGTTCTGCCAGTCCCCAGTGACACTGCTATTTATTTACCAGAATAATGTGAGATTCCTTTTTTAGAATATGATTTCTTTGTCACAAACTTAATGCAATTCCAAAGTGATAAGCAGAATTCTTTATTGCTCTGGGAAGAGATAGTAAAAAAATTATGCAGTTTGTTGATTTTGCTAAGTGTTAATAAAATAACTTGCATTAACTATTATAGTACGTGAATTTTGAATTATGTGCCTAATTTCTAAAGGATGGGCAAAGTTATTCTGATGTTAGCAAAAAGGAACTATGTCTTTCTGCAACTGTTGTGCCTTCATTACATCTGAACTAAAGCACAGTCCACACTGAGAAAATCTGATTCTCTTTTCCTTAGAAAGTATTTGGAATGAAGGCTTCTCCCAGTGTAAGGTCTCATGCAAGACAGGAAACAGCAGAAAAATTTTGCCTTGTCATCTCTGAAGGACCTGATCTGGAATGGAGAGTAAGCATTCACAAAAGACATAAAAATAAGGGAAGATTATAGAAAGAGAAGAGAAAGTTTTCTTTTCAAGAAAATTCTCCAAACATTTGTGTTGGTGGCTGAAGAGGATTAAGCGCTAGATGTCAGGAATGTTGAGATTACTTTGGCATGAGTTCTAGGTTTTACTCTCCTAGAAATTCACTGTCTGAGAGTTTTGAGTACAGGTCTTAGGCACATAGATTAGTATTAAAGTGAAAAATAGATATTGATACAATGAAAGCAAGGAAAAATATATGGGGTACACTCCATGAGCAAGGAAATACATTTGAATTTTGTAGAAACTGGAAGGCGTGGTCTCCAGAGAGTCAAGGTATTATTTATGTTTCTCACAAATCCACTGCTCAGCTTCTGCAGGCACTAAAGAACAGGTTGCCTCTCAGAAAGGGAATCTGATTCTCTGACTGATGCTATCTTGTTTGTGTAAAAGGTAGAAGGCAAACCAGGCACAGACATGTGAGAGACGAGTTTCAGAAAATGTCATAAACCACCTCAAAGCTTTGTTTTTAGCTGACAAAATTATCTTGGGTATGCAGCAAACAATTACTGCATACCTTCAGAAAACTGCAACCTTCTCAAAACCTAAGTCTGTTAGGAAATTATACATGATGTATCTGGGGGACAACAACTCCTGATGATTCTGGTTTATTAGGCATGATCTAATGTTTTACCTAGACTTCAACATGCAACAAAAGAATCACAGCTGTTATCATCCAAAAGCATTTGATGGAGTGCAAGACCACACTTTTAAAGCAACCAAAACTCAAGTTTCATTTACAAGAAGTGGGTGACATAGGTTCTAGGTCCTGTTCAGCTTGAGAATTATCGTCTCTTACCTTCTTAAAGTGACACCATAATAACAAAATAACCTTGAATAGGACTTGTTTTCTGTCATTCATTTGAAAAGGAATCACTTCTGAATTAAAGAAGAAAATGAATGTGAGACTCCTGGGCCCTGGAAGAACAGGCTCCGGAGGAAGTGCTGTTGCTATGGTGGTTAATAGGACACTGTTCTTTGGGAGACCTCATGCTTCCTAGAACTGTTTATGTCAGAAACAATATATTGTTGCCACCTTCACATTTCCCTCCACCTGTTTTTAAAAAGAAAACAATATATCATCCATTCCTGAAGGGAAAATATGGACACTGATGCCTTGTAGAAAACTTTGGGTTAGGCAAAACCTAGGTTGATCCTGACTGGACACCAGATGCCCATGAAAGCCACTCCATCATTCTCTTTCTCAGCTGGATGGGGGAGAAAAAATGTAACAAAAGGTTCATGCATCGAGAGGGGACAGGGAGAGATCACTCACTGGTTGCCATCAGAAGCAAAGCAGATAGAGCTTGGGGATGTTAGTTTAATTTTTTCCAATCAAATCAGAGTAGGATAATGAAAAACAAAATCAAATCTTAAAAACACTATCCCTCCACCCCTCTCTTCTTCCCAGGCTTAAATTATCCCTGATTCTGTATGTCTTCCCCCCAGGGGAATGGTGAATGCGGGTTGTGCTCAGTTCATCACACATTGTCTCTGCTGCTCCTTCCTCCTCAAAAGAGGACTCCTCACAATCTTCCCCTGCTCCAGCATGGGTCCCTTTTTTCCATGTGGTGCATCTTTCAGGAACAGACTGTTACAGCATGGGTCTCTCATGGATTCACAAGTCCTGCCAGCAAACGTGCTTCAGCATGGGCTCCTCTCTCCATGTGGCCACACTGTGGGCTTCCCACTGGGTCACAGATTCACTTAGGCATCCCCCTGCTCCAGTGCTGGGTCCTTCAGAGGCTACAGGTGGATCTTTGCTACACTGTAGATCTCCATGGATTGCCAGGGGGTAGCCTGCCTCTTTGTGTCTTCACCATGGGCTACAGGAGAATCTCTGCTCTGACGCCCGGAGTACTTTCTCCTCATAGTTCTTCACTGACCTGGGCTCTACAGTGCTGTTTCTCTCAGTCATTCTGACTCCTCTCTCCAGCTGCAGTTGCTTTGCACAGGTTTTTTTTCTCCCCTTCTTAAATATTTTATCCCAGAGGTGCTACCACCATTGCTGATGGACTAAGCCTTGGGCAGTGGCGGGTCCATCTTGATTCTGGCTGGCATCAGCTTCATCAAATACAGGGGAAACTTCTGGCAGCTTTTCACAGAAGCCACCCCTGGAGCTCCCCCTGACACCAAGACCTTGCCATGGAAACAATGCAGGTGTATAGCCAGAAGGGCTAAAACTATGGGTGAACTGGGCTTTCAGATTCAGCTCTCCCTAATGTTTTCAATCATTTATCATGGGCCTGCTTTGGTTGTTTTAAATTCCAATCCTAATTCAGTGCAATGAAGCACCAGATACCAAGAAATTTACACTTATAAAGCCAGCATTATTTACATAAAGGATATCTGCACAAATCAAAGGATGAAACCAGTATCATTTCTGTGAGTACACAGCTTATAGCTTAGTGTTTCAGTCAGGCAATATTTGATATAAAATTATTTGAGTTTCATAAAACCTACCCAAAGATAGTTCTGTATTCAGCTGACAGTCAAAGATGGAGAAAGGCAAAAGGCAGATCTGAAGTCTGGGACTGAAGTGACAAGTCTGAACTGATGATGGTGTTTACAAAGGAAAGGGCTGTCTTTTAATATTAGGAGTGTGGATTTGAGTAGACTACTGGATTGTCTTTCAGATTTGACCACAAACTGACTTGGATTTTCCTTAGGTTTCTTTTGAGTTTGTGTGCTGTGGAAAAGAAAATCTTAAAAGAGCCCTAGCCCTAAATGAATTTTATACAGAGATCCACTTTTTATCTCTTAGTTCTTGTGCTTTGGAGAAAAATATCTGTAAGACTCTGCTCTGGAGTACTTTTATACTATAGTTAGTTTCCACTGGTTGTAGTAGGAGTTCATCAAAATCAGTGAAATTCTCAGCAAAGGAGATTTCTTTGAAATTTCCTTAAACGAACCTAGTATTGTCTCACTTTTTCTGTATATACACAAAGATAAAGTAGGTATAAACTGCCTGCCTCATTAGTACAATGCATCTTTTGAACCACAATTAATTACCTTGGAAAGGATGTTTGCTATGCTCAGATGGACAGAGAAAAGTGTTATTATTATGAATAATTAATTTTCAATGGTTGTGTGGGATTTCATGCCATGAGTGTTTCATTGATTTTAATGGAAGTCACATGGCTAAGTCCACTCACTGTTGCAAGTCTGCAGTGTTTTGTGATTATAAAAAGAGATCAGAGAATCTCCATGTCAGCTGTAGTAAATTACATGTCCCATTCTGTATAAGTGGGGGCAAAAGTGAAATGCCAATTTAAAACAACCAAGTCATACTTGTCTGGCAAGATGTTGATACAATCTGCATTACCTTAGTAAAAAGCCAGACCAATCAGAGGATTACAATAAAACTTTGATGGAAGAGGCTATTTTAATAGACATACTAAAAAAAAAATATTTTCTGGCAAGTTGTAGTAAAGAAATACTTGAAATTGGATTAGTTTGCAATGTCAATAGCATATTGAAGTCTTGGCAGGTTCTGAAGTACCATGGCCATATATTTTGTAAATGGCTCCTTATTTTAGAGAAGGCTGATAAGGGAGAGATTGCCTCTCTTTCAAGAAGGTAGTGGGAAATATGATGGACTCAACTGTGCAGGGAGTACAGGTCAGAAGTTTTGATGCAATGAATAACATTGTCACTGGTGGGAGATGAAGTCTTGAGAAGCTATCAGCTGCTAAGCAAAGGTGTGTTCTGAATGGGCAGAACTGAAACAGGACATCAGACATGCTCCAGTATGTAGAGGGCATTGGAAACAGCATTTCAGACGCCCTGTTTCTTTCCTTACCCAGATCCCAATCACCTATCCAGCACTTGATTCTGTTTCAGCCAGTACTACAAAGTACTTTTCACTAGGCAACAATTGTCTTCTGGTAACCCTGACTTCCTTAGAACTCATTTTACACTAATACAATAATCACAAAACCCTGGAATACTGCCACAGCTTTCCTCAAGCTGCTTGGCCTCCATTAGTGTTTTTATGTATCAATGATTACTTCTCTACCTGCCCTTCTTCTGTAGCCCTCTCTTCATATATGGCCCCTAACTGTCCTTTTGGTCTAATGTATCAGTGCTGTAAATATAATAGAAGTGATACAAATAAAACTCTATTGCATTCAAAATCTCCTTTTCGATGAACATATGTGGAACTACAGGTAGCAATGTTGCTTTAAACTCTTTCAGCCTGAGTGGCAACAGGGAATGTTTTGCACTTTTGTCCTAGGTTCTGAAATCTCAGCTTCGTTCCTGACATATTACTGGAAAAAACATGCTGTTACTCCAGCTGTATCATGTAGTGTGTTGGGAGCAAAAAATAAAGAAGTATTCTTCTTCTCCAGCTTCTGTACATCTTCAAAATGGAGGTAAACCATTATTTTTACCCTCACTGCTGTTGCTGGTTTTTGTCTTCTCAAAGCTGAATGGAGCCAGAAGGACAAATGCAAATACAGAATCATAGACTCATAGAATATATCATGAGTTGGAAGGGATCCACAAGGATCATCAAGTCCAATTCCTGGCCCTGTACAGGACAACTACAGAATTCACACCATGTGTTTGCAAGTGTTGTCCAAGCACTTCTTGAACTTGGTCAGGCTTGGTGCCACGAACACCTCCCTGGGAAGCCTGTTCCAGTGTCCAACCACCCTCTGGTTTTCTAATATTCAGCCTAAGTCTCTCCTCACACAGCTTCAGGCCTTTCACTCAGGTCCTGTCACTGGTCACCCACAGAGATCAGTGCCTGTCCCTCCTCTTTGCCTCATGAGGAAGTTGTAGACTGTTACGAGATCTTCCCTCAGCTTCTTTTTCTTCAGACTGAACAAATCAAGTGACCTCAGCTACTCTTCATATGGCTTCCTCTCAAGGCTCTTCATCCTTTGAATGCTTTCTAATAGTTTTATATTGTAAGATTGTGGTGCCCAAAACTGCACAGTACTTGAGGTGAGGCCGCCCCAATGCAGAGCAGAGCAGAGGAGGAAAATCACCTGCCTTGACCAGCTGGTGATGCTTTGCCTGATGCCCCCCAGGACATGGTTGGCCCTTCTGGCTGCCAGGGCTCACTGTTGGCTCATATTCAACTTCTCATCGACCAGGACTCCCAGGTTCCTTTCCATGGTGCTGTACATCCAGGGTTGCCCAGACCCATGTGCAAAATCTGGCACTTTTTAAACTTTATACTGTTGCTGATCACTCAGCCCTCTAATTTGAATATGTTGGGAAGGAGCTTCCATTTGTGATATATCTCATATAAATGACAAAAAAAGTTCAGGTTAAAGATTCTGAACAAGATTAGGTTTAAACTTTAAGGATGCAAGAAATAGGACCCAAATGCTGAAACTCTTAAAACTACATTTTGTCAATGTGTGATTGAAGAGAATGGAGAGGAAATGCTCAGTGTTGGTCTGCCTGTCGTGACCTCAGACAAGGAATGGCATGTGGAGGAGCCATTTCTACTTCTGCACTCTGAGCCCAGCTGAATGCTGGCTGTGAGGAAAATGAAGATCAAGTTGGGGTAAAAATTTGCAGCTTTCTGTTCATGTTTGCCTAAAATGATGACACCCTTAATGACCAGAAGTACAGTAAATGTAAATTACTTTCATATTAGAGGTTAGCTTAACAAAGTTTTTCGAAGTGTTGCATATTTTTGTATTATATGACTGACAGTCTATATGTCATCAGACACAGAACTGGCAACAGTAAAGCAAACCATTTCCATGAATAAATATTCTAAAATTGGCTCTCTTGAACAGGTGGAATAAACCTTTGATATGGCCAGATACACCTGCTGGAAAAATCAGGCTTTGCTGCTGAGTGTTATAGAAATGAGGGGATTGATTATGTGGGCCAGAGCACTTCCTATATTCCTATATTCCACTTCCTTAGAAGCATATTATCTATATGCTTGTAACATACATGTAGGCAAAATAGATTTCTAGGCAAAATATTAGTTCAATAGAGATCTAGTTCAGTGCTGAAAGCATAATGCAACAAAGAATGTTGTTGACAGTACCAGTGTTTTTTTCTATTTATTTTCAAATATATATCTATGACATAGTGCATTTCTTGCAGTGTAACTGCTTATTAAAGTGTCTAGAAGGGGACACTGTTTAAACACAATTTAAGAACTTTTTAACCAAAATTATTATATATATTCCTTCCTTGTGATGTTATTCAAATGGTTTATAATTTACATGTATTGGGACTATTTTGTGGATTGAAGTCTTTGGGAAATTTGGCAGAAAATCTAACTTTATAAAACAAAGAATATTAATTAAACCTTTTTAAAGACAAACTATTTCTAATGTATTTCAAATTTATCTTAGTCTTTCTTCTCTAGTTTGTGTCATGATGCTAAAATATCTTAATTTTTCCTTTTCTATAAAAAATTACTTGTATGAGTGGCTTTGATCTGAAAATTTGGGACCAAGTTCCCTGTGTTTAATAACCTTGATATCTACTTGAATTTTCTATTTAGTTACTTAAACTTCATACTATGCCCCTGTCCTTATTTTCTCATTCTTGCATATATTTTAGCTTCACAGAAAGTTATTTTATAAGAAAATAGACCGTCATAATACCAAGCTGATAATCCTATTTTCTTTTCCAGTTGTGATATTATTTTTGATATTGACTATCTTGAAAAAATGTAACACAAATTACAATCTGAATTCCACCCTTTGGAGTACATAAAACAAATAAAATGCTTGTTTCACAAGTGTTTTGTATCATATGAATTAAAAACTGATTCAAATACATGAACTCAGAACTGTTTGAATTTTATGACCTCTGAGTCATCCTAAATACAATTTGATTGCCTTAGGGTACATGGAGCTGTTGCAAAATACAGGTTGCTTTTACAAAAAGAAAGGAATCATAGAAATGTGTGAGAATTTAATTTTAATGTAATTTAAAATGTAGCCTTGCCAATTGCAGTATATATGTTTGTCATTTCTGCTTTTGATTTGTACTAAACAGCACTTTGATTATTACACAGGTGAAATATTCAGTATTATGTTATGGCTTCTGCAAGCATTGATTAAACTCTCCAGTGCTCATGAAGGTTGACAGGGATTCAAAGGAGGAAATGTAAAACTTGAAGGTACAGCAGTATAGTGACATTTCACTCTATAAAGCTGCCAATATTTTAATCCTGCACGTAAATCATTTTCATCAGTTCAATTCCATATCTTAATTTGTGTAGCAAACAAAGTATTGGATTGTTTAATAATTAAGAATCTGATATCAATTTCCATATATTTTAAGATTCTGGACAAGAAATAATGTTACTGTTTATAGCTTCAATTTGTTTGCTTTACAAAATAGGAATGATTAAGGATTAGGTGTAATTTTCATGCTGTGATCAACCAAAGTTTCATTATTTGTTTTCATAGAACCTTTAGTTTCTCTGCTTAAGTGATGTCTTCGTCAATGTTCATGTTGTATTCATTTAGAGTGATGATTGATATGGTAATAGATACAGTGTGATTGAAAGCAACCTTTGTCAATAGGAAGGCCAAATACTCAAACAGTGTATTGGTTAGAGTTTGCTCATTATTGGAGACCTTTCATAGTCATATTGACTTGCTGTCCAAATGTTGTTACTTACCTGATGCTTTCATTGTTTAAATGGTATAGACATCGGTATTGAACATGACTTTTCCCAATATTTGTCCTAAAATACACACATGGCTCAATTATCCACTGAAAATTCTTTAGGACACTTTTCAAGGTAATAAAATGGTATTTGGGGAATATAAACTAAATTTTTGTGACAGAGAAAAATAAGATTCTGTACCGGTGATGTTAATGCAGGGTGTTCTGTACTGTGACTTTGTGTTTCTTGATATTAGAAGATGATAGGAAGTTTGTGTTTTCTGAAATGCTTTTCATCACAGATGCAGAAGTCCAGAGAATCACACCTCTTGTGAAAAGAACCTTCCAGGGTCACAGAAAATATTTCTTTTCCCTTGCCTGCAGATATTGCCATTTAAAAGCTTTTCTATTCTTGACAAACCTCTTCTGGACTCATTCTGGCCCTAGTAATATATTAGACACGTCTACAAATGATGTTACCTTGATTTGGATATTAAGGCCTTTCAAGAGTATCAGAGATTCTTCACTGCACATTGAAACTTGCCAAAAGACCAGACTCCATTAAACACTAGTGCAAAAACTTAGGTGTACAATATAAACCAAAAGAGAAATTTTTATGCGGAGGCAGGAGGTCTTCATGGGACTTTGGAGCTGGATTATGCCTTACGACTTCAGTGCAGTGTGAGTGGCAGCAGAGAACTAAGGTCCCTGTAGGAGGACACAGGACAGAGTTAAATCATGAGTTAGGCACGAGGTGTTTTGGATGGAAGGCTCTCTGCCATAAAAGACAGTGTAATTACTACAGTGACACAATATTATGACTCTCTCCTTCCTGACTTGTCTGTCTTTCACCAGCTATCTTCCATATCTTCCCAAAACTCAAGACTTGCTTTGGCTAAATCCTTTGCATGGCTGAAAAGGTCTTCATTTACTGTCTTCTTTTCCCCTCAATTTTCTGCCAAAAGAGGCTAGTTCTATCACAGATCTTTCGAGGTCTCTTCAAATTTGAAAATCTACTCAAAAATGAGATGACAACATAAAGAAAATAATTTTTCCTATATGAAATATAGGAAAATGGAGGAAGTCCAGAGGTGTGATTATATTATATTATATTCATCCTGTGATTATATTTCCCCCAATAAAAACGCTTGACTGGACATTTCATTCATAATTTCAAGTTTATGGACTACCACAAGTAATTTTGACCAGCACTGAATCAGTCTGCTTACATAGTTTTTAATGAAATACGTAGAAAACATTTACCATTTTCTGAAGCCTTCTGTGATAGTTCCTTCAGAAAAATGTAATGAAGGTTAGTTTGCAAGATTTGCAAGCTAAAATTGCTGTTAAATATTAAGAGTTAAATATATTTCCTTCCAAGCTTTGAGGAGGTATCCATTCTAGTCATGAAAGTGTCTGTATTAGTTTATGATGTGATTCAATGAGCACTGTTTTCTTTTTATATCATGGCTAGGCTTCGCGAACGAAGATTTGAGAAGGGCTCTACCCACGTTTGCTACAAGCGCGCTGGTGGCTAAAAAGGCCAATGCGCGATAGGCAAGTCCGGTTGCAAAAGGCACAGTGGAAAGTCTCCACAGGCTGTATTGGTGAGGCACAGTTCTTTCTGCGCTGTCTTTTTTCGTCCAGACTGATCCTGCGTGCGCTCTCAAAGGAAGCAGCAGCGTTATAGATGGTGTGCCTCCATGCCTCCCGATTGGAGGCCAGAGCGGACCATGGATGGTGGTCAATATGGCCAAGACTGAAGTGTTGTTTGAGGGAGTCCTTGTATCTCCTCTTTGGGGCTCCTCTTTTGTGGCAGCCGGTGGCAAGCTCACCATAGAGCACAATCTTAGGTAGGCAGTTATCCTCCATCCTTTTTATATCACCTGTTACTCAAAGTACCAACAAGCTATGACTTTTTGAAGTTAGCCAGTGTCAGCTGTCTGCCTTGCTCAACTACTTTGCTTTTGTGTCTCCTCTTGTACATAGCTCCTGAAGTTATAACACCAACCATCATCATACTACAGCTACATTAGAAGACTGCAAATAATACACATGTAACAACCCCTCACTGTGTTAAGGTGTGAGAATGGACAGTGGACAATATTATAGAAAAGGGTCTTTTTCTGTATAAGTGTCATAATGTACTGTTTAGATCCCTGGAAACACGTGCAGGTCTAGTGAATGCCCTTCTAGTGAATTTTCTTTCTTTCTTTCATTCATTCATTCATTCATGCATTTCTGAACTAAAAAACCTCTTCAAATTGAATGTAGACTCTGACAGGAAATATATATGTTCTTGTTAGGCTGGATACAAAGATAAATAATTTATTTCAGAGTTCAGAGATGTGTTGAGCAATGTCACTCCTGGGTTTTTTTTTTATTCTTTTATTTATAAAGGTAAATAATGTCAATATTATGTTTATTTCTTTGGATCTTTACTTCACTTTTGGTAATGTTCCCTTAATTAAAAAGAAATGAGAAAATTCAGACCTGTGGATATTTGTTAAAAAATCTCAGGACAGAAGCCCTCCAGCTTCTTAGAGCATTTAATTTATAGGAGTTGAATGCTGTGCACTTTTATTAAAAAACTTGGCATATTTATTAAATAAATATATATTCCTTTCCAGAAGAATAAGTTCAAGTTTAGGTATTTGAGGAGGTTTTCCCATCCCTTCCTTATAATACTATGGAGGAAACATTTCTGTTTAAATAGGAAAACAAAGTAAACAAATCAACAGTATCATTGTATTCCTGTCTAAAGGTCTCTTGCCTTGACAGATTATATTGCACTGAAAAGGAGCTTTTGTACTGCCCACATTTTACCATCTATAATGCAAATTCAAATTTTCCAACATTTAAAAACAAAAAAGAAATGGCTTCATCAGTTGTAACTCCTCGGCTTTACACATACTAACTGAAATTGCCCACTGAGCATGCTAGTAATGCTTGCAAAAAATGCAGTGTTTACTTCTTAATATTTACAAAAAGCTGCTGTTGAATAGTACCTGAATGCCAAAGCATGTCTCATTTCAAACAAATAGGAAAAAACAAGGCACCACATGCTCTGGTCTGTGAGCAGAAGCTAGAAAGAGGGAAAACTTATAGATGCTGAAATATAAAGTAGGAAGATAATATGAACAGTAGATGTTGTGAAAAACATTCAGCAATATGGAAAGGAGCCCGCAGAGTGCAATTAGAAACAAAGGAGATGAAAATGTACCTGGTGACAGGCAGGTTATAGACTGAAAATCTTCATTTTCTTTTCTAGAGCAGTAACGATATTCCTTTTCTCTGCCCTTCTCTGCCTCTACATAGTATTGGTGGGCAGATATGATTCCAAGTTTCTTCTTTTCTGAGCTGTCAGGCACAAAGCCCTCTAAACTGGAAAGTATTCCAATTATTGGGATTTTTTCCAAAACTTCATAAAGGAATAGGAAAACAGGAAGATTCAGGTCATAACATCTTTATTATCCAATAACATAAGCCAGAAATTGCTATTTTTTACTTGAAAATAGTCACTTTCTATTTTATAAGTCAGTCTGGAATACAGAAGGCTTTGAAGTGCTTGGCAACTTCTATTGGCGTTGGGGGAGTTAAAAACCTAGCTCTTGTGAGATACCTACTGGTGAGAGGGCTTCAGAGTACACGGTGGTCCCTTGGTGTAGATTGCACTGTGGGGGAAATTGATGGGAATATACTAGTCTTAACCAAAACAAACTTGCACATCTGTTTTATAATTTTAGAGCTTACCATAACAACAGCAACAACAAGAGCAAAGTTATTTAATGAGAGAGAGTAAAATACTCATGCAGGTAAATGGTGGACAGTTGGGAATGAAGGGCAGGAGAAGTCACTCTGGCTGTGAAACAGTTTGCAATGGGCACTAAAAGCTCTACAAGCAAAAAGGTTTGAGAAATTTGTTTGGATGGCAGAGGAGTTTGTTATAGCAAGGAAGAGTAAAGATTTTGTCCAAGAAGTTTTTCATTGGTGGTGAAGCCCCAAAGTACTATGTGCTAAGTTCCTTTTCAAAAGAGATGAAGCATTGCAGGGACTGTGAGGAAAGATGGAGAACATATGCTTTAAAAACTGAAAAGACAATCAAAGTGAAATATTTCTCTAGATATGAGCTTATTCTAGAGGACAATGCTAAGGAATGATAATGTGGATACAAGGAAGTTTGATAAATGTGATGTGACCTGCAAAAAACTGAGATAGTGCATTTATGTTCTTCCTGAGAAAATGAGTAGCACTGGGCACAATGAGTACTTACACACAAACAAATATAATAATATTTGTCTTTAATATGTATAAAGATTATTAGAGGAATAAGATAGTTGTTCATGAACAAGTACTTCAGGTAAGTGAAAACAGATAATGAAAGAATGCAAATATGTAAGGAAAAATAAGAGGATGCTCTTGGAACATTCTGACCTATGCCAAAGAACATTTAAAAAAAAAAGCGAGGCAGCAGGTGGAGGATTTAATGTATTAAGCAAGTACATCTGAAAAAGAGGTCTTCTCAGAAGAAGGATTCATAACTGTTTTTTGCACTGTTAATAGCAAATACTGGAGGAAACTTTAGATTGAAATTTGGAATGGTAAAAGATGAGAGAAAAATGTGTGCACATAATAGAGAATATAATAATGGAAAAAAACTTAAAACTGGTAAGAAATAGAAAAACATTTGGATTTGGAGATTTTGAATTTAAGAGTACTAGCAGAGCTGCAGAATGACAAAGGCTAGGGATAAAACAAGAATAAAATCTCAAGAATTGAAGGAATTGAAAACCTATAAAACGAAACAGCTAAATCAATAGAAAGAAAATTTGAAGGAAAATTAGAGGTTGAGAAAGATATAGGAATTAGGAGAAAAAGTCCCATATGGTATCTCTTGAGAAGCACGGGGCTAAAAGCAATACAAAGATAGAGAGAAAAGACTGGAGCATTCCCTAGGTTCCCTTCAGTAGATAGAGACAGAAACACAGGGGATGAATGCTTGGTTTAGTTTAAGGTGTAGAGGAGCAGAGAGAATGATATCAAAGAGGGGCAAAGAAGTGAAAGATATAGCTGAAATTAGAGACCATAGAGACAACGGGGGAAGGAGGCTAGGAAGGGAAGGACAAATCTGTGAGCATCACAAAATCAGAGAGGATGATAGCTTGGAGATCATAAATACAAATGAGTGAAAAGCTGTGGAAGAGCGAGGGTTAGTGAAGGAGAACAAGAGGTGATCTGATAGAAAAAGAACTAGAACTTGCAGATAAATAGAATGAGCTAGCTCTGATTTTCTTTTTTTTTTAACTTCCCCATTTAAACAAATAAAGGCTTTACCATATAGTGCAATTTACTTCATACTTAAACCTCTTAATAGAATGTTATATAGCTTTATTTTGCATTTCCAAATATCTCTATAAAGGCTGCATCTGCATACTATTTGAAAAAAAGGAACTTCTCCCAAGGAACAGCCAGTAATGCCAGTAACCTAAGAGAGATTTTCCCAGCAAAAAGAGTGACTTGATGTTTGCAAACTATTTAGCCAGTTTACACGTATGTATTCAATGTTAGTGTATAAAAATTAAACATTTCATTGGTACCTGCCTGCCCCGATGCATTCATGAAAACAGTGTTTGCTAATATCTTTTCCTAATGGCATGTGAAAATAATTTCTGAGTGTATCAGATCTGTTTAGCACTGTCCAAAATAAAATGGCATCAAGGTATAAATACTCATGGAGAAAGTGCAACATGGGGAACACCTATCCTAACATGAAACTACTTTCTTTATGTACATGGCCACCAAGCAAAGAATCTTGGCTTTTGTTTAAGGTTTGATTTTTTTTTCCCAACAGACTCACACCCTAGATTTTTTTTCACCTTATAGCTTTTTGTATGTCACGTACAACATATAAAATGAAGCCCAAATTGCCACTTGCTACAAATTAAGTTGAAGAAGATCTGTGTCTGACCATCCTAAAGCTGTGAATTGAGCTTTCATGGATGAATGATTTTATCTCAAGTCACTTCTTTTCATTACAGTTGCCCCAACTATGGACTTCATTTCAGAGGGGCTTAAGAGGTGACTGCAGGCAGTTTTGACATAAGTTATATGAATAAGTGTCATGATGGGGGAGTTACATCAGATGTAAGATCAGTATATGTGTAAATGGTAACTGCACCACACAAATAAATACCTGAGTGACATGAATATCCCAAAGGGATTACAAAAGAATAAAAGAAAAAATGTACAGAAGGCCATGAAGACAAGAAGAATTCTTTAGAAACACTGAATTCATACATGAACACAACTTTTAAAGTGTGGTATTGCACTGAGATGCATACGTCTTTAATACATATAACTTGGACATGATACACTGTTATTAGAGACTTATCATGCCTGATGTGCAATGCAGAGGCGTTTGCTTTGATGAATTGGAATTTGCTGTCACGAATCCAATGGCAGCAACGCATCACATCACTACCTCTAGCATTCAAGGGCTTATAGCTATAATTACCCTGCATTAATACATAGACATATACAGGACAGAAGCAAATCTTTATCTATTTGTGTCCTCCACCACAACATTCTTATGTCTTTCAACGTTTTATACTGTCAGTGTGTTTCAAACTTAATTCTACATATCAAAATAACACTTAGTCTTTATAGCTACACCAAGCGTTCATATCACTAAACATGTGTATTATTCTAGACTTATTTCTGTGAGATTTATGCATCCTGTATAAAGAAGCAGAGGAAGAGGGAGAAAAGTGAGATTTTTTTCACTGCTTAAAAGGATTTTAGCTATTCAGACCAGTAGAAAGGGAAAGATAAACAGTAAACTGTAGGAGCTGAAATTTTGTTATAAGATGCATATTCATTGCAGGAAAAAAAAAAAAAAGCTGGAAACATTTTAAAATTGCACATATACAAATTACAGCTGCTCTGACTAGTCTGTATGTCATTCAGTTTTAAAACAGACAGCTTGGCTCTGTTTATGCAGTTTTAGAACTGTCAGACTCTTCCTTAAAAATAATATAAATGCAACTTGTGAAAAGGCTCCAGAAACAGGAAGCCAAAAGGAGTTGTACAGATTTACAAAGTTTTTAAAGTTCTGTTTAAAATTTTACATAAGGAAAAAACCCTTCATTTTTCATAATTCTAGCAGATTTGAAAAAGCAAATTTATTATTTTCTCTTTTTACACAGATGCAAAAAATGACAGGGCAAATTAACAATGTATGTTGCCTGGTTTTGTTTGGTTGGTTGGTTGGTTGATTTTTGTTTGTTTGGTTGGGGTTTTTTGTAGGTTTTCATGAAGATCAGAAGCAGGACAAGCTCTGACCCTGTCTGACCGTTCATGATGATCCACACTGGCAGTCTGTTCATCTAAGATACAGGAATATGATGGAGTCTAAGAACAGCCTGGAGACCTTCTTCGAGAGAAGGCTTGACTATGGTATAGCTTGCAAACTTGCAAGTACTGTCTTTGGTAGTGCAGTCTGGATATTTGCTATGTGTCCAGGCACCGCACTGTGAGTTTCATGAGCATAGGAGCCACCAGAATTCATAGAGACCGAACTTTCTGAACAGTTAAAGAAACATTAAGTCAACAGCTACCTTTTTCTTTTTTTCTTTTTCCTTTCCTTCTCTTCTTTTTT
>VXBX01006699.1:14922-45156 GCA_013400415.1 Scytalopus superciliaris | reverse complement strand
TTTTTTTTTTTTTTTTTTCTTAATTTGGAAGTTGTTGATAATAAAGTAGTGGATAGATACAGATATATTTGCTACAGGTATTATGCTTAATAGTGCCAAAATCTAGAAACACTCCTACCTCAAGTACCTTACCACCATATGTTTTGTATAAAACTCTTCTGAAACTATTGCATTTACCATTTGTGAAGTATCTTACCACTTGATTTCTTTAGTAGATTGATTTTTAAAAGTTATCCTCTCATTTTACTACAAAATAGGAAAAAAAAAAATCCCACAACTGACTGGCTTCGTGGTTGGGGTTTTTTGTTTGCTTGTTTGTTTTTTGGTTGTGGGGGTTTTTTTGTTTGTTGGTTTCGCTTGGTTTGGGGTTTTTGTGGGGGTTTTTTGGTTTTTTTGTTGGGTTTGGTTTTGAGGTTTTTTTTTTTTACTAGTTTTGGTTATTTTTGTGGGTTTTTTTTCCCTTTTTCCCTGGGTTTTGTTTTGCTTTGTTTTTTAAAGTTGTTCTGCTTAATATTAAAGGTATGTTACACTACCTGTGTATCTTACTTGTGACATACTTTACCTGGTTCATTTTTTAATTTGTCTGAGCTTGTCTTATCACCAGAGATGTAGTTTGTTATTGATTAAATAATTTATTTAGCTGTGCCCAAGATGGCAAATCTTCTTATTGTCACAAGAAAGTTGATATACTATACTTTGTTTACAAATGTTGTACAACAGTCAGAAAGTAATGTATAATTACAATATTTTTATAGATTTTACATACTATGTACACTTCATTAACAGTTACATCCAGCAATAAATGTATATTTATTTGATAAAAATTGAAAGTGGAACTAAAATAACTCACATTTATTGGTTGTGCTCAAAGTAAAGAGAAAAACGAAAAATTCATGTGGTGAATTAGCTTACCGACCATTTAAAAATCTCATCATGTTTGCTAAGCTCTCACATTTAACCCTTTGAACACCGCTTTGGGAATGCACAGAAATTTCCTCCAGCCTTCTAAAGTTTCATTGTGCACATATGGTGTATTGCACATAGCCACAGACACATCCCCATTTTGCTTCTCTGGATGAACTTCTCACATGTATTCAACGGGTTAAGAAGAGTTTATCTTGTTAATCCTGTGCTTAAAAATATAATACTGATCCTACTTTGACACTACATTAAAGTAGAGATATTTTAAAGTGACAGTTCTAAGAAATGCTGTTCTTTCCACTCCCTCCCCTTCACTCAGAATCTTACCCAGAACCTGGATTAACATACTGATTAAAAAAATTATCACCCTTACCAGCACCTTTACAGGTCTCCAGATATACACAGTTTTAGTCTCTACTTGTAGAACCCATACTGTTTCAGAGGCTGTTTCAGAGGCAGTTTCAGAAACACTCTACAGGGGCTTTTAAGATTTAGAAAAGTGTGGCAACAAGAAGGGAACACACTGGAACAGGAGATGCACCTATCACCCTACTGCCATCCTGATAAAAATGTCGTGTACAGCAGAGACATTTGCAACCAATTATCATCAAGGAACAGTAGGAATGGCAAAAGTTTTCATATTTGAAAATTATTCTTGCGTTTGGGCCTGTTAAACTTCTTCATCTTGTCAGTTAAAACAAAGTATAAATACCTTGAGTTCAGTGTAAAAAATTCATAAGAAACAAAAAAAGGAGTACTGTAGGGATTGTTCAAAGGCCCCAAAAGTTTTCTAATTCTCAAGACATTTCTTTTTTGTATGTAAATATATTTTATAAAATAGTTGATATCATTTTAGCAAAAGATGCTGAAGACTTTAGCAAATACACTAACTAGTGAGTTAATCTCCAAGTGCAATGTGATAGGTAGGTATAGGAGTTTATAGCAATACTCAATCATCAGCAAAAAATATGCTTAGACTCCAACTGTTAAATACAAATACTGAAGCCATACAAGGAGTGGCTGAGATCACTTGGTCTGTTCAGCCTGGAGTAGAGGAGACTGAGGAGAGACCTCAATGAAGTCTATACACAACTTTACCATGAGTGGAGGAGCAGGGGCAGACACTGATCTCCTCTCTGTGGTGACCAGAGACAGGACCTAAAGGAATGGCGTGAAGCTGTGTCAAAAAAAGGTTCCTCACCCAGAAGGTGGTTGGGTGCTGCAACAGGCTCCACAGGGTCTGTTAAGCCTTCCAGAGTTCAAGAAGTGTTTGGATGATACTCTCAGGCACAAGGTGTGACTCTTGGGAATGGTCCTGTGCAGGGCTAGGAGTTGGACTTGATGACCCTTGTGGGTCCCTTCCAATTTGCCATATTCAGTGATTCCATGAAAGTTAAGAAGTTTGGAAATACACTATTTCACTTCCAAGACAAAAAAAATTATTGTATTTTATTTATGTATTATTTTTGCATTAAATTACTTTAGATGTACCAAAAGTATGACCTATGATGTTCAGTAGTCTATTATAATTCCCAAAACTCTGTTAATTGCTTTAATTTCTAAAGGAGCTAAATTGGGTTATTTTAATTGCTTGTATCACTCAAATAAACGAATGCATAGAGTGGATTTATAAAGATGTATGTTTATGGATGTCTACATCTACTTACCTACTGCATATATAGTGTATAGTGTACCTGATTTTATGTACGTATAAACTAAACATGTAAATAAGCATTTTCAAACAATACTAACCACTCAAGTTTTTGCATAATGTCAGTTCTTTCTCACAAGTTTTTAGTGTTATTTTCCTCACAAAATTTGAACACTATTGATGCATATCATTCTGTAGACCCCTCCAGTAGATTCAAATTATAAGTACAGACTTTCAATTTATATATTTGTCATAAGACTTTATACATTGTGCTTCAGTGGAAACAATGATTCATACGTGAAGAAAAAAATTAAAATACATTTTCATAAAAAGTGCACAAATTATTGATAAATGCATCTATGTTTGCAGATTGGTTATTTCTCAGAGGTTATTTGGGGTCATAATTGTAAATCTCATTACCTTGCTTGAAGGAGAAGGTCTCTTTCATTATTACGGTGCTGAGGTCCATATCCCTGAAGCTAATTGCAAGGTATTGCTTCAGAGTTCTAATTGTTTGCCATCAAAATAGCTGTGTAAGCTTGATTAACAGTGTTCAGCAACATTCATAATAGTCCAAGCCTGGTCCTGCATAAAATAGAAACTGGGAAAAAATCAATAAGATTTAATAAGATCAGGAACAATCACTTACAATAGTACATCAATCACACAAAGTAATAGGTGCAGGATTTGATAGGGTCCTGAACTGCCTGAGAGATTCATAACCAGCACTCGTTAATGATTTGTTCATTTGCATTTTATCAATTCAGCTACAGCTGACAAGCAGAAGGAGCAGTAAGAAAATATGTTGACTTAAACTCATCAGAGTTTGCAATTAAAAAAATAACAGATAACTTAATAGGAAAATCAGATGTAGCTATAGATGTGGAGTGTGTATGTATATACATGTGTAGATGTGTTCTTTCTTGCTGTGAGATTATAATAAATTACCACACCATAGTGGCTATTAGTATTCCCATAATCCCTCAGAAAGTCTGCTTATGTCTGAGAAACAGTACAACAAAATATAAATTTTTAAATTCTCCTCAGTGCTTCACAATGTTTCTTTCTCATTGTATTTCACAAAGTGTAATGCCATCACGATATTTAATATGAAACATGCATATTGTCTTGTTTTCATACCCTTTTAAATAAATAAAGCCCTGGGCTTTGCCTTGGGCCAAACCCATATCAAACACAAAACCAATAGTAATGAGATGGCTTTCTGGTGATTATTATTTAGCATTATATCCTATATCAGCAGATTTTATGTCTTTCTAAAGTAATTAAGTTTTGTTTACTATCTGAACATTTTTTAAAATTGTCATGAATAAACATCAGATCTCATTTATCCAGACTCTTGCCCGTTTGTAATGCATCAGTCTTTTGTTTAAAATAAGAAACCCCCAGCCAAACCAAACTAAAATGCTACAAAAAAACCCCCACATGAGCTGCCATGTGTGTGGATGAGTTATTTAGAGAGTGATCTTGTGAGTCTATCTGCAGACTATGTTTGTTTGCCTGTGTTTGTTGGGTCCATTTTGATGAGGGCCTCATAATAAACCAGATTGCATACCTCCCTTTTCTGAAGAGTGGTTTGCTCTGTTAAATGTAGTAATTCTAATTTATATCCTGATTAACATGTTTCTCTAGTATCTTGCCTTTTTATGTCCTTTCATCAGATTTATTTTTTTCCCAGACAAAACCTTAAAATACTATCTTTGGTTGTCTTAAGAGTATCTCATGATCCAGAACATCTGTTGTTTATTTTGTAGGATCCCCTTTGTTGCTCATTTTACTCAGCTTCTACTTTTTAAAATGAGGGCAACAAATTCTTAATTCATCAATATATGCTCCTGTCACATCATCTTACTCTATGACAGCATCTAATACCAGTACAAAGTCAAGGCTTCCTTAATGCAGGGTGGTTTAAAAAGGAGATTGTCACACACAGGTGTGATATGGCAAGAATTTAATTTGGATTTTCTGTGCTACATCAGGCCCCTTGGCCTCAGAGACTCTAAGGGAGGAGCTTCCCAAGTCAGGTGACACTGATTTTTGAGGTAAAAGGATGGCTGAGTTTAGGGGCAGTCTGAAACTGTGATTTTAAGGTTGCACCACGACCATCTCAGTTGTATGTTTCCATGGAGAAAGAATTGGCAGGCTGGTGGCTTTGTCAGAAAATTGGCTCAATCTCTAACTGGATTTCAGAAATTATATTCTCTACACTACTATTCTGAGGCATGTAAAAACTATCAACTACTGTATTAATCATGGATTAGTTGTAATAACTATTCATTTTATAGTTAGTTTCAAATTTTTTATAACTTTACAAACATAACCTGAACTGGGTAATTAAATCCATGAGCTGTATTAAAATCAGAGTAGTAATAAAAGAAAGGGAGCAATTTACAACAGTGTGTGTGTGTGGCTAGCCGTCGCGAACGACGATGCTTTTTATGCCTGCGCGAATGGATTTATTACGTGGAGCTCAGCGTGCGCGGAACTGGCCCCACCCCCTTTAGCCCTGGGACACTCTAGCCTTGGCCGGGGCAAGCCCGGACGAAGTTGGCAGAGCGAGACCCGCAGGACTCGAACCGGCATCCTTCCGAGAAGGAGCACGGATCCAGGGGCGGCGGCTTTACCCACACGGCCACAGCCGCCGGCCTTTACAACAGTAAGTCTTGAGAAAAGGATATTCTTTTTCTGATTCTGTGCTGGCCATTAATAATTTCTGACTTCTAATGAGGAAGCTTGCTTCAGTAAATAGCTGCTTCATGGAGAAAAACTACAGCTTCTGAATTTGCTAGATATTCTTGGATAAAAATATTAATTTGTCTATTAGATGTGTGTGATTTAGCAGTTGTGCTATTCATTTCTGTGAATAGGCTTGATAAAATAGTCTCCTCATCAGCTGCTGCTCCATCCTCCCCTGTAAGTTGCTGCCCATGAATCACAGATACCCTCTAATATCTAAATTGCTGGAGTCACCAACTATGCCCTAAGCCCAAGCTGATTGCCATTCAGGTTGAGTCTAGGCTGCAGATTCAACCATTGCCACAATGAAAACCATAATCTCAGAAAAGGGAAACAAAAATATCTCGAAGAGCTGTCTTTCCAATTTACTGGCAGATGTGAGTTAGCACCCTCAGTATCAGGCTATGTTTTCTGTTCCTTGATTAAGCAGGTATTGCTCTTTCAGGAGTAAACATTCATCCTTTACTGCTAAGTCTGTAAACCTCTTCAAAGAAAAGTACTTTCCCAAATCCATAAGAATGAAGCCAGATAGTTTTAATTTCAAATTAGTTCCTTGTTTTCAGATATAAAGGTGCACAATACCCAACTGTAAGCATTCTGCACTATGTAAGATTTTGAGGGATGAATGTGTGACTCATGAAAAGGAGATGGACTCTTGTCATCTGGCTGCAGCAGAGGGCTATGCCTTTTAGTAGAACTTCTATTTGTGGGAGGCCCCACAATCTACTGCAGCGCAGTGCCGTCTGGCAGCATCTCTCTGACTCCGCAGCCCAGGACAGACAGATCCTAGATTTTTCTAACCAACAGGGCTGGACATGGAGGATCAGAGAAAGGAAGAAACCTCTGTAATGGTCTGACAGTGTGAGGAGAGCAACAAGGAGCAGAGACATATGTCAGGTGTAAGGGCTGGAGAGATCTGTGTGACACAGACACTTCTACCAGGTGCAGGTACGTCCTGTAACTGATAATATCAAAATGTCAGCATTTCTTTTTAATTATATCACTGCTTGGATCTTCAAGAAGCAGTAATTATCATTTTGCTCCCTAAGACCCAACACATGGCAAGATCTTCTAAAGAAACTTCTTGATCAATCCACTCTTTAGAAAGCTTAAAAACAGAATAAATAACAGATATCTAGAATTTAAAAAAACTGGGGGGAAAAGAGGAAAATTCACAGACCTTGTTATGGAACAACTGTCAGAAAACTATATAAATCATACTAAAAGCAAACACAAAACCAAGTTACTAATTATCTGAGGTGTCTAATAAAAACTGGCAGCCTGTGTATACTCTGATTTTTTTTCCATTCTGCAAGAGCTACATTATTTACCCCATGTTTGTGATAACTCAGAGAATATAAAAATACTATGTTGCAAAGTTATGTTTTCGCTCAAAAGAAAAATACACCAGAGCGCAGTTTTTAGAAGCAATTTTCCTTGTCTCTTTGCAAAGTGTTATATTAAAAAGCGCTTTGGTATTGCTGCTGCTGAACTTTTAGATGTGACATTATCAGATTATTCTAGACTTTGGGAGTGTCTAAGTGTCTAACGGCACTAAACTTCTGTTTCCTTGTAAAAAGAAGTGACTGTGGAAAACTCTCTCAATATTCTGGGTGAATAAGAAGCAAAACACTCCAAACTGAGCATTCTTCCAGAAGAGGGGAAAATGTGAAAGCAAGATCCAGTTCTAGGCAACAACTGCTGGTCTGTAAAGACACATCACACTAGAACGTTTTATAACGCCAAAGGAAAGACAGAAAAGAAGGGTTTTCATCAGTATGGCCCTGTTTTGTGTATAATAAAGAAGCTCTAAAAGGTATTATGACCTAGGGCTGACACTGGTTGTGATACCTGTAAACTTTCAAGATGAGAATCAGGTGTGGAGACAAAGCTGAAAGAATTATCTCCTGCTTCTGAAATTCTAAATATTATGCATGTTTTGGAATTTTCAAGGCCTAGTTTTGAAATGAACAGACTAAAAGTAATAAAAATTCTGGAAACATCATGTTAAACAACACTGTTAGTAACCAGAGCCTAAATCTCTGTCTTTCAGTGAATTCCAGTTTGGAATGCTTTATGTTTGACCTCTATTATTTCAAGATTTTAGCCTAGAATTCTCAAAATATAAGCTTAACTTTCTCCTTTTCTTTNTTTTTTTTTTTTTTTAAACTTGTCACCATGTTGTCATTTTTTGTCATGTATATTATTCCAGAAGGATTTGATGTCTGGAGTGATTGCATAAATCAACTCAACTATGTCACTACTTATAAGTTTGCAATATGTTAACTCTCTTCATAATTTACATAATGTTTAAATAATATACCTTCTTTTTCCCTTATCCCTACATTAATGTGATTAGAATCAGTGGAAGCGCTATAATTTTCTTGTAACGTGTGCTTTCCTCCTACGCTTGCTTATTACAAGAAGTATCATTTCTAAAACTAGCAGTCTCTGATCAGTTTAGCTGTCAAAAATTTTTTTTTTTCCACAAACTAAAATACATTATTGTTTCTACTTAGTATTCCTGTTAAGATAAACAAACAACAGAAAATTGTTGCTTTGTCTTATTTATTCCCATGCCTGCATTTAACTGTAAGTAGTAGTGGAATACATCTTCTGATATATTATGCAATTAAATTGATGGATGGTTAATTGAGTCAGTATGGCATACCATATGTGTACTCCTGACCTGAATGTCACTGGTCAGATTAAGGCTTCACACATTTGACCAAAGAACATATGCTGTTATTGAGAATGTGGCTCTAGATGGGATAAGGATTTTAGTCCATGGAAAAAAAATCATCATAACTGGCTTTGCTCTTTGGTTGTTGGAACCCTGGCTCCTTAGGAGTCCAGCTGTAAAGGACTTTAAAAATAATGAAAGTTATTAATTAAAAGCTTACTGACATCATGGCCATTAACTTTGGCAGGCTCTTCCATTAATTTATTTGATCTCTCTTATTACATGACATATCCTCGTCATAGTATTTGTGCCTTTGCACATCCAGCTTTAGATCTTACTGGGTTTCAATTTGTGCTTAGACTTTTCTGCTTTGTTTGGTTTTGGGTTTTTTATCATTTATTTTTTTATTCCAAAAGCCTTCTTTTTTTAAGAAATAAAATATTTTCCTTATTGGTGGGCATGATACTTATGCAAGCAATAAAGCAGCAGAAGGAGGCAAGCTCATACAGCTTTAATGACAGTGACATAACATCAAAACACATACAGATTCGCACACAGAAACATGCATGTATATATAGTTACATCACAATTGCAAATAATGGTATTTTTAGAAGTGCCTTGCTGAAACATTGTTCTCATGATGATTAGCCTTAGTTTTTGGCAGATTCAGTATTTCTGTTTTATCTTATTTATCTAAATAATATTTAATGACATTGTATTTTTGTCAGCTATTTTGCATATTTTACTTCTAAATCAGATATTATGGGAGCTATTTTAGCTTCACAAATGTTTTAAAGTAAATTATGTTATTTTACAAAATTATTGCAGTAAAACATACATCTAAGCAATGATGTTTTATCTTTGACATTGCTTTGATGACTCATCCATTTTGACAGGTAACTGCTTTAAAGCTATTTAGTTTGCATCAACACAGAGATAAAACGAGACTTGTACAATATGTACCATAGAACAAAAAAATATACTGCCATTACATGATTAGAAAAAACAAAGATTTTTAATGGGAAAAAACAGTTAATAGAGAAATATCTTTGATTCAGTCATTGCTTATTGTAGAAAACTTGTATATTCTTTGTCCGTTGACTCAACCTAGAAAAAGAGTAGTACTGTCTCTGCTGCATAATTTGTTACTGCCACTTTGAGGAAGATTATGATAATGTACATATAACAAAATTGACAACAATGGAGGAGTCCTGTAATTTTGAACTAAATTCAAGGAGGCTGCTCTAAGCATGAGAACTAACAGTGTCTTCATTATGATTAGCTTACCTTTTCAAGTGTTCTGCTAGGAACCTCTATCACATAAATTGAGGCAGGAACTTTATTATCATCACTATAGCAACTGCAGGGAAATTTATTTCAAAACAGTTGGCTACCTGAAAATTTTCTTGCAATGGAAAGAACAGCAGATGACATATACATTTTAATTCATTTTCATTTATTTCTCTTTTGAACTGTTCCATAAATGAGTGTAAAGCTTTTTTGTTTGGTTGGTGTTTTTTTGTTTTAAAGACAAGATGGCCAGCTCCATCTTAATTTTTTTTTTTTTTCCTAGTCCATTTTTTTTTACTAGGAGCAAAAAGGAGTGCTGGAGGAGTTTGGTTGTATCATTATATGTAAAACTTTAATTATGCTAAGATATGACTTTTTCATATTGGCCCATTTAATGCACAATTCTCTTCATTATGTAATTTTTGAGCATAGCTGTTACCTGGCTTTTCTTTTGACTTTGATCTTAAATCGCATAACCTCTCAGCAAGAACAGTGAAGTGTGCTTTTTTTATTATTATTATTTTTGCACAGTGTTATTATATTCTGTGCCTAAAGAAAAGGAATAACCACACAAATGGGTTTGTAGAGGATGTGAGGGAACTGTAGATGCACATAGAAATTGAATACAAATACAATACATTTTTTGTCCATGGAAGGATGGATCACATGTTCACAACTGGAACTACTGTTGCATTTCTGTAATTAGAGAACTAGCTTAATGCTGAAGACAACAGTAATGTTTCAGACATTGGCATCAGTCTTTTACTGCAAATATACAAACAAAATTATTTTTTATTTCTTTTTGCTTAGTGATGTTTTTATTTTCTTTAAAATTAAGAGAGAAAAAGACAGTGTTTTGAAATATGTGTTTGATTAAATGGGTATGGAGACATGAAGAAATATCTCAGCTGCCTAGAAACCCATTTTTTCCCACAAAATAAAAAAGTGTAAAAATTCTTTCTATTTATGCACCATGGCTGGTGTTCCACTATGAAAGTGCAGTGTATGTCCAAGGTAACCCACATAATACACTTCAGTCACTGCTTTAACCAATGTCCATTTTTTATTGAAAAAGACAGAATAAAGTTTACTGTAATCTGCACTAACAAGAAGATGAGGACTCCCTTAGCTCCTTTTAATATTTACTGCTTCCTTGTAGCCAAATTTCTCTAAACTACTCCTAACATAAAGGCTATTTTGTGAATAGAATTTCAGTGTTCTTCCTTCTACTATGAAAAGGAAATATCTTAATTTGTTTTTGCATGCAGGAGAGCATTTAAAGAATTTCTGAAGATGAGAATGTCAGACTGAATGCGAAAAAGTCAATGCAGTTGAATGTTTCGGATATTTTGCATGACACTCTTTTCCATCTGATAGTTTTAGGACTCTCACCAAGCCAAGTTTTCCTAAGGTCCTTAAATAATTCACTGGAAAAGGTTGCCCCTCCAGAACATACTCAGACCTGTTCTTTGGAAGTGCCTTTCTTCTTTCATTGACTATCTAGGAGTCTATTGCATTCTTCCTTTACTAGCCGTACTTCACTAAAAATCCATCAGGTCAAAATATTTTCACTCACAAACTTTGCACAGTGGAAAAATGTAATTTTCAGTTGTAATATGTTTGCTTGGGGTTTTTTTGTTCTGTAGATTTTGGTTGGTTGTTGTCTGGTTTTGGAGAGGGCATTTTTTGAGGTGTGGTTGGTTGGTTGTTGTTTCTTTGTTTAGGTGGGGCTTATGTACCTACAAAACCTTGAAGAATATCCCAAGGAGCCAGATCTTGAAATCATTGTTGTTAATGGGAGTTTTGCCACTGACTCCCCAGGAGTACACAAATTTAGAATCAATAAACAAAGGTTTTAAATGTGAGTGGAATAAGTCAGGGTGACTGTGTGAATGATCAGAGATTAAATTAGTTTTTAGTACTGCCTAAATAATTATCAAAAGGCCTTCATTCATTAGGTATTAAAATCTATAAAAACAAATTACTACTTTGTGGAAGAAAGTGCCAGTGCTTTGAAAAATATATCTCTAGGTATTGAAACAACCATTGTAAAATGTTATTCATCTATATGACAGCTTAAAATATTTTTTTTAATAGATATCTCAGTTTATTAAGGCAAAAGATCTCTACATTAACCCATTTGGGCCAACTCCAGTATCTCACTAAAGTCCCATGATACCAGCCTCACTCTACATTTATTCACCATTCTGCTAGCACTTATCCACTTGCAGTGTTAGCACTTCTGCAATGTACAGAAAGCCATGTACCTGTCAGGGCCCTGCAAGACCCCAGCTCACACTCTAAGCTCATCAAAGGAGTTTTACCTTTAAAATATACAAGGCATGAAAAGTCTGCTTGCTGGATTCATTAAAAGGGCCTCCAGTGCTTTTATACCTTGAGAGGGTGCACAGGAGAAGATGCTGCACATGTTCCTCAAGAGGTCAAATAACACACTTTTACTGGCAAAGTTTGGAAAATAAGGGATCTTGGCAAAAGTTTAGAGCAACATTTAACCAAAATAAAGCATTCCACAAAGCAGTGACTTAGCACATGCTAACCCATACAACATAGCAAAATTGGACCCACCTGGCTTTAAGTTGCTCAAATATCAAGAAAGCAGATTAGGAGAAGAAGTAAAGAAAAGGAGAGACTGATATCTACCATCCCAGGTCCAGCATAGATCCAGCTACCTGAAGTCCAGGAAATGGCAGGGCTGCAACCACACAATGGCTAACTTGTGTTGGATTTATCTGCTTTGGTCCTCTGTGGCCACATCACCCCCAGGTGGGACTTCCAGTTTGCCAGCCCTTCTGAGACTGGGCTAAGGGCTACAGAGGGTGTTGTATGGGGCAGTGTTCCCAGTGTGCCAGTGACTAGGAGCTGCCCTAGAGTCCAAGGAGGCTCAAAGGGTCTGGGGTATCGAACAGGGCACAACTTCACCCTTGTGAAATTCAACCTGTCCCTTCCCCCAACAAAAGACACGCTCGAGTTGGTCAAAGCCAATAATTAATACAATAACCCAGTGTTTCACTGGCCCTGAGTGCACCCACGGACTCTGCCACCTCTTCACTCTCTCCAAGGGCTGCCTTTTCTCAAGGTCATTTCTGATATTGTGCAGCTGTGACCTTGGCCAGACCTGCAGGAGGAAGAGCTTTGTTGCATGTCCCACCTTCCTTCACCTGGGATCTGACTAAGCCCTCACTCTGGGTCCTTGCTGCAGCCTGTCTTTATATCAGCTTGACCCTGACCTGACACACTGGCTTGACTCTGGACCAAACCCATCACTGGAGATTAATCTGTGATCCTGGCTGAGACCGACCCTGGTCCATGTCACTGGTCCTGCCATACATGTCTCACTGGGCACAATGGGATGGCACTCCATCAGTGAGGCACTGACAGTCAACCTGGTCATCACCCACGGAATCTGGCTCAAGGTCCCTTGCAAAACCCCCCACTCCTCCTGCTCCCTGGTAGTACAATTGCCAAAGGCTGGCCAGTCATATAAAGGAAAGCCATACTCCAATGGGAGTTATTCAAGAATTTCTTTGGTTCCTTTCATTCTTGGTGGCTGCTTTGATGAATTTGCATCTGGGAAGATTTTCATATATATAATATCAGGTTTTGACCAATACATGAGACAGAATGCATATCCCAACTTAGCTGATAATATGTTGTTTGTCAAAAGCATAGAAGAGCTGTTTGATAGCCATTTTTTGTTGGATACAGGGCAATGACTTGAACCTGAGTATATATGCTGCCCCTTTATGTCCTCAGTTCTCATATATTTCTTTAAGAGAAAATGTTCCATTTGCCAAAGCAGGCATTATGCCAGAAAATGAATTATTAACTCCACAACCAAAGGATTATAGTGATTGCATGTTATTTTGATTTAGGAATTGCAGCTCTGAATTCTTCTGTAATGATTGTGAAAAATGGAACACCTCCAAAAGAAGACTCTGGGCAAATGCAGACAAACTCAAGGACTGCAGCATTCACCTGGCATGCCAGAGGTTGGAAAGTGACTGCTTGAATGTCATTTCTCAAATGCAGATAAATGAAAGAAAGTGTACTGAACTGACTGCCTGAGGAAATCTGAATGGTGTGTTCTCAATGGTTTTTCCTCAGAGTCCCTTCATGAGGATTAGAGAGATGTGTTGTGATGAAGAATGGAAAATTCAAAATATTTTGGTTGGAAATTCCAGCTCTTTCTTGTCTGTCCAAAAGGATATCTTCACGTTCTGATGCACTAATAATACCATCTCAAACTTTAGAAAAAAATAAATAAAACATCACACTCTGAGTTTCATGTATGACCTCTCTTCTTGAGTGACTAAAGTAAACTTTGTTATAAGAAGTTCTTTCCAACATTTCTGGTTCTCTGCCTTTTTCCAGCTCTTGAAATGTTGTAAATGGTAGCTCATGCATAATGCATTAGGTGAAAATTCTATAAATGTTTTTGCTTTTAATTCATTTAGGAATCAGACTAATTTCATTTTCCTCATTGAGTATATTTTTATTCCTTGTAAAACAATCATTAAAACATTTGAAATAATGGAAGTGGAATAAGAAAGCATATCAAATATGCAGTTTTAATAATAGATTGCATTGTTAAGTCAGAAAGAATTAAATAATTGTAGACAGTAAATATTTTAATGCATATTCTCCTCGTGGCTTGTTAATTCAGTTACTTACATTAGAATAGTTGCATAAGAAAAACATTTTTTGCCAAATCAATTATTATAGAAAGCATTTTTTTTTAAGTTTATGCATTTAGGTTACATATGAATGAACAGTACTGTGTTTATATCTAATTTAAGAAACATGTTTCTAAGGAATTGAGAATGTGTCCAGGATAGAAGGGAAGGGGAGGCATCTGACTTTGTTAGCAAAGAAAAGGGGCAAGATTCCTCTAAGCTCGTCTCTTCAGAATTTGGGTTTGGGTAGAAGAGCATCCCTGAATCAGGAGCTTGATCAGGAGGATCTCATGAGAGTGAGTGAAAACTCATCAGTCTATCCAGTTGATAAGATGGTGGAAGAAGATGCAGAATTTTTATGATGGTAAAATTGAGACCAAAAAAAATCTATTTGAAGTATTAAACATAATATCACAATTACAGGATGCATCCTCCAAAACATTTGTAACTCCATATAAGACATTAACTCTGGAAGTGATTTAGATGCTTTTGGAGACCTAATCTACATACCTAAGTAACAAATATTTTTAAATAAGTTATCAATACTCAGTGTCTAAATACCTTGTAATGGGAAAAAAAAAAAACTATGGTTAGGCATGACCTCTGTTCACAGAAAAAGGTGTCACTTTGAATTGAACGCACAGTCAGAAAGTATGAAATTAAATTGTCTTTTAAATATATAAATATATATTTCTATATATGAACATTTAATGCTTTGAATGACTCCCATAGTTTTCTTCAAGAAAGTCCCTGCAGAATGATGCCATTGTACCTGTTGAGGCACAATAAGAAATTTCCCAAAGAAATAAAGGTCTTACTATCTTGCTTGATGCCACTGCCACTTCAACATTCAATTGGAGCTCTCAGTGTTGCCTCTCCTGACCTTGGTGCAAACACCAGTGTGAGACTCCTACTTCCTATGGATTTCATGAATGTAGGATGAAGTAGAGAGAACTGAAAAAAATCACTACTGACACAGTGCCTCTCCAGAACACATCCCTCCCTCCCCTCCACTGAAGACAGTTGCTGACTCCTGTGGTGAAGAGTCATTTCCTTTCCCAAACAGCTTCAAAGAACCACCATTCTCTGTACCTCCATTGCACCTACTAAATATTATATATATGGGATGGTTTGGCCAGCTGGAAGGGAATAGAGGGCAGCTATGTGTAACCTTCAAGACCTCTTTCACCTTCATTTACAGTAAAATGGGGAAATACACATCTAGAAGACACCATTTCCCCCCTCATTTCTAGAGAGAGACTATAGATCAATGGCAAGTAATACAGATCAGCGCTTTTACAGGATTCAAGAACAGTTTTCTGCCCTTAATTGTACTTTGGTTTGGCTGATTTTTATGCATTATGGACTTTTCAATATTCAAATGGATGCCAAGCACAGTAGTATAGTGCATTAACCTTTCTCTCAAAGATATTTTAGTTCAATTGGTGGCAGAGAAAACCACAAACTGTGGCACAACTGTCAGTCTCATAAATGATTTGTGACTGTGTAAATGCAGATGCCACAGCTGTCATGTAATCTGCACACAGGCTATACTGGGAATGTGACTCAGACCCTTCTGCTCCAAGAACATGGGCCTTTTCCATTTATACTGTTCCATTAGCTGTTGAAATGGCTTAAAACTAGAACAATTTATCCTTCCCCTTTTGAACTTCAGCAAAATAGGACAGATCTCTAAACCAGCTTTCATTTACCAACCAAAATTCTCCCAGTGTGATTTTCTAAAGCAAACATTTAAATCCAGTGATACCTAAATAGCTGTCAACAGTATTATAGTGAACTGTACCAAACTTAAAAGCCCAGAAACAGATATGTTTTCCTGGTTTCAAGTGTCACTGCAAACCACAGATTCATGAATCTGGATTGAGTATAACATTTAATTTATGAGTTTGGGTAGAAACCACCTAAAAGCTGCAAATGTCTTGGAGCTTTTATTGTAAAAGACCCAAAACTGCAATTCTGGATAAGGTTTGCATTTTGAAGGAGTTAGTTTGAACCAAAAAATCACAAATCAATACCAGGGAGAAATCAAACTGTGGGAACTGAGTCAGGAAGGCAAGTCTCAACATGGAATCCAAACAAGACAGGGCATAGATCTCTCACACACTTCCTTTGCAGGCCCAAGAGAGCGGATAGTCACAAAGCCCAGCAGGCATATACCTTTGTACAGTAAAAGACAAGTTAGTTACTTATTCCCCTTCTGTTTAAGAGAGATCCAAAGATTAAAAGAAATTTTACAATCCACAGGACTCAGAAACAAACAAGTATGAAGGAAATTTGCTAAGCTCCTATTATTTCTTGATAAAAGGTAACAATGCTGACTTCATTTACTTCTAAGTAACAAATTATTCCTATGTAGAAGAAAAGCAACATTTTTCTGAAACTTAATATGGAACTACTCTAAAAGTGTTACAGGAAACAGTATTTTCTCAGCTACTGCATTTAAACAGAGCAGCTCTGCTGAATATAACTTTGTACTTTTTTTATTTGTTTCTATTCAGGGAGAGTTTGCAATTCTTTCCACCACCATCTGCCCCTTCCCCCAACTCCAATTCATTGAGCTTATAGGTCTTCAGGCAATCAGATAGCAAAGACTAGAACAGAGATGTAGTATTTAGTTGTTGCTTCCAAAACCTAGACTGCCAGTAACTTAATGAACCCTCTGGAGATATGTTCCCATGTGGAGCAGGTTATGTCTGTGCTTGAGAAGGTTTAAATTAGTTATTTCTTAGAAAATCCTGTGATGAAGGCACTGCTACCAACTGCTTTTCTTGTCACTAGCCCGTCAGGGCAATAAACCAATTAGTTGTTGCCATAGTAAGGGTCATTTCTTACTATTTTAAATTCTTGGGAGGGATACACAACACTTCACATATTTGTGGAGTCAGCATTTTCAGTTCATTATGATTGCAAATGAATGTGTTTCTTCACAAAAGCAGTTTCGTTGTCAAAAAGGACTTGTTACATTGTTGTTTTATGAAGTGCTAGCATAATAAGGGGGTATGCAGTGTGAGGGAAGAGAGCAGGAGGCAGTCTGCTGCTTCAGATATATCAACCATTCATTTTTTACGAATGCTTTTGAAAAATATTTGGTCCTCAATTAGAAGTAGCCACATGCTGCTTCTAAATCACTATTGGCAAGAAATGCCAGCATATGCCAGAACTAGAGCTTGCATCCTTCTGGAGGTTTGAGATTTCTCCTTTGAAATTTCTGTCTATAGAGAAATTACTCTTGAAAATTAAGTGTGCTTGAGAAGTTGGATTATGTCTTTTAGTTTGTGTCAATGTCCATGTATTTACAGCTTTGGGCTGAGGCATCAGGACCTTGTTTTGAGAAATTTGATCTATCAGTGTGCCATGGAAATGTACCTTGGAAAAAACTGAACACCCTCACCTTTTAATATGTTCTCCACAAAAATTTGGAAGGTTTGGCTCCAGGAATCTTCCCATACAGAGTAAGTAACTAGCTCACATGTCAATTGCCATGGAACCATGTCACAGCATCTACCACCAGAGTAATGAGCCTGAGAGGTACCATTGCCAAAGTACAGTACCTGACTGATAGTGTAGCTCTCGTGGGTGGCTCAGCCCTGCCCAGCCTCTCTCTCACTCCATAGGGATGGAGGACAGAATCAGAAGGGTAAAACTGAGAAAAAAACCAATATATTTCAGTTCAACAGAGAAAGCTAAAGCTGCACATGCAAGCAAAGCAAAATAAGAAATTAATTCACTACTTCCTAGATGTTTAGCCATTTACAGGAAAGCAGGACTCCCTCATGTGTGTAATGGTGACAAGTGCTGTCACTCCAAATTTTCCCCATTCCCTCTGTTATGATCAAGCTCTTTTAAATCATTAGAGAGATACCTCTGACTGAAATAAAGTGCAAACAGACCATATGCCAAGGCCAATAGTATAGATTTTTATTTAACAGTATATGTGAGGTAGAGAGATAGAAAAATAGGCAAAAGAGAGAAAGGAGGAGATAAAGAGAGTAACAGAAAGACAGATCAAGTAGAAAAAGTATTCCCACTCCATGGATCCCAACAGCATCCCATTGATCTTCTTGTGGTCTTCTCAATGATGACAGTCCCAGTCTTATTGAAGTGATGGTTACAATCGGGATCTGCCAAGTGAAGCTCAGGGTGGTGAGGGAAAAAGCCTGTGGTGGGAAAGGAAGTCATGTGTGGTGAAGGAAGAGGTCTGTCTATGCTAAGGGTGAGAGAAAAACCTTGCTAGAACACACATCTGAGGCTCTGGATAGTTACTTTTGAGGATAGTTCTGCTTCCTTCATGTCATGAGAGTAAGGAAGCTCAAGAGATCAGGCTTATAGTGTACTGAGTGTTTTTCCTGCTAGGATCAGAGGTATATACTGAAGTTTTCAGACAGGAGGTGTCATAGTGTAGATGTAAAGAAGCAGTAAAGCTAACTGGGAAGTTTGAACAACAGACTCAACAGCTCATTCAAGGATAGCAAATCTCAGCTCCTTGCATCTCTGTAGCCATAGTGGAAAAGATCACTTCAAACTTTTGTGATTTTGTTTCTATTTAAAAGCAGGAAATGCCATTTGCTTTTTCATGTGCAGCTGAAGAAGGGAGGCTGAAAAACTCTACAACTGTGAGGCTGAGGCAGCTGGTGATCTGAAGGAAGGCTGTTATGTTTACTCTGATGACTCTTTTGCACTGTGTCTAGGGAGGAACATCAAGCCAGATGCACAGAGTCCCACCAGAGTATAAAAGGGGATAGACAGAGAGCAGGAAGGAAATGTGTTGCTATGCAAACAGTACCACTTCTTTTGAAGTAGAGATTTAATCCTGAATACATTCAGGACACAAGACCTGAAAGGCAGGCTTAGTGGGAGGTAATCTGCTCAATGCCCTTTCCTTTTGCTTAGCTAGAAACAACTGGAGGACATGCTTCAGTTTTTCTTTTTTTTTTTTTTTTAATATATCTACTTTTTAATAATATTTTGCATTTTATAGTGCAGATTTTATAGAATCTTAATGATTCCTAAAATGCTATACAAATTTAAAAAACCAAAATTATATCCAAGTTATATACTTGGGATTGTTCATCCAACACTGCAATGCAATCAGCACAGCAGTTCTTTAAGAATATTGTTGCACATTGGCCATGGCCATCAGCTATCCTCACATTAATGTAAGCAGTGACATCTTCATGGCTGATTCTAAAAATGTTCCTTTGCAAGGTACTGAGTAGTAGTTCCCTGTTAAATTGTCCATTTGAGGCAAACACTGTGTGAAAAACATATGTCCACATGTAATTAAAGAGAAATTATAAGGAATTGTCAGCTGCACCAAGGAAGTGTTTTATGTCTGCAGAAGTACAGAGACTGATAATCTTGGGCCTAATCTTGACCATGTTCATAGAATCCCAAGGGAATTCTTATAGAAAAGGCAGCAGTTCACTGAATGAGTGACTTCATTCTACTTTTTTGTGGTGTTGCAGATGATAGGAGTACCTCCTACCAGCCCTCTTGAGAGGGAGGCTCATAAATACTGAGGAAACTGAATGGTTTGCCTGTCTGTTGAATGGAAATACATAGACATATCAGCCACGGCAATCAAGTGATTGTCAGGGGGAAAAAAGAAAAAAAACCCTTCCATGGCCAAGTAGTGTTGGGGAAGCACATTAAAAAGTACCTTCTCATTTTCTCATGCTTTTGTGACGCTCTGAGCCTCTGCAACCCTGCTTTGAATGTTTCCTTTTAAGGTCACTTCATGGGTGTTTTTGTACAGCACGGTACAAAAATCTCTCTGATCTTTGCATGAAGAAGGGGAGGCTTCAGAAGTGACAGAGGGCAAGAAGCTCAGTACATAAACTTTCTGTGTTCCTTTGAAAGGACAATGCTGAAGATGGAAAAGATCTACCCTATGTCAGGATCACAGGGTCAGCATAATTTCCCTTCTGCAACTTAACATGCCTGCTTCTGAAAAATTTGGCCCACCAAAGGCACTTATCTGAATTAATCTACCTTTGGTCCCATCATCTCCTGCCTGAATAACCAATTACAAATGTGGAAGACATGTGGAAATGGTAACACCGTTTGTAGGGTGGAAGAGCCTTGGCAGATCAGCAACCTGTCTAACACATCTATAATTCAAAATTTTGAAGTTCCTATGGAAGAGATGTGAAAGGAGATTACAGCCTGATGAATTTTATGCTTTGCTGTTGCCATATGGGTGGATGATGGCACCAAATATTTGGCATGGAACTGAGTATGCTGCATATTTATGCATTCAAAATCCTTAGCTCAAATCATTTATGAATTTTTAGTAGTTTCCCTACTGTAAATGTTTAAAGCTGTAGCTTAGTAATAAGATATTTGATAGTAGTGCTCAAAAAGACACCACTTGGGAGTTATTAAAAAACATCTACAGAGCTTAAATGTTTTTATGGGGAAAAAAAGTGATGTGGCCATCTTTCTTCTTTCTCTGAACAAACACCATAGAAGCAGATAAATAGGGATGTAAACCAAACAGTCGCAAAGTCAGTTTGCAACTTGCATAAAACCAAATGAAATAAAATAAGTTCCAATTGTGTTTCAGTACCAAATAAAACATGTTTTTCAATAGGAGATTTTGTGTGTGTGTGCATATATATATATATATATGTACATGTATATATATGCATGTGTGAGCACATGTATATTTAACATATACATGTGTGTGTATGTGCACACACAAATATACATATATATAAACACACACAAAAGCTATTTAAAAATACCAAACCAGCGTTGTCAATTACGCCAAGTGTTTTGCCTATGAGCATAATCTGCATCATTCTACTAGACATTGTTTTAATTTAAAAAAAAAAAATTAAATTATCTTGTAGCCACTAAAAGAACTTATTTATTATTTGTATAAATTGTTTATAATAATTGATTGTGTGCCACGAATTTGTGTAAACTTGTAATATGAAGGAAACTATCAAGAACACAATATTTATTTTCCTTGTCTAATGTGCCATACTGTTTCCAAGACTGCAAAGCTGCAAATAAGAGTAATGTCTGATGGGGCACATTGAACAGTTCCCCAGGGACCCTGAAAGGACAGCATATGATAACTTTCAGGGCTCCATTTATAACAGCAAGATTTCCTTTAGTGTTTGTAGGTTATTTATATGAACTACGTAAAAATTATAAGAAACTGTATGGAGATATTTTTTTTATCATATTGCATTAATTTTAATTGGGTTTTGTTTGTTTGTTTTTTTTCACTACTACAGTACTTGCTTTCCTCAAGAAAGATGCATAAATGCTTAGCCTAGCATAATTATGTGTATACATTCTGATCCATTAGTAATTCGTGTTTTAATTATATTTACCATTTGGATCCCTGTATATTTGTGTGAGTCAGAGTTGTTTAAAGGTGTTTCATTTTCACTGGTTTCTGCCATTTTTCTATAGATAAATCAGGAAAGCTTGGGAAATTGCATACTGAAAATTGAAATAAGGACTATACAATCGATTTTGAGGCTTGCCTTTTGGTGTTTACTTCAAAGCATAGTTCTGTGTGTGTGCTTGCTTTACATTTAGCAATATCTAAGTGCAAATAGTAATCATACACCAAAGTAAACTGGACTATATGCAATTGCTTCCTCTGTTTCTTCAATTGCAGTTGCAATCCCATAGATTCAAATCTTGACAGGTAGCATAATTAGAAAATTCTCTTTGTCTTATTAAATGTGACTCTTTTCAATAGAATTCACTTCATTGCAGGCAAAGAACAGAAAATATACTTCAAATCTAAAATGGGAAATCAAGGGGGACTGTTTTATTTTTATCTGTCTTTGTGCAAGCGACATTATTATCAAAGGATATTGTAATGCTGAAAATGTACTTTTGGGATTTAAATCACGTATTAGCCTGGAAAGCAAAAAGTGCTGTAGGGCCCATGCAATATATTTTCTCATTAATCTGATTGAAAGATTATCCTTCCTATAGCTATGAAAAGTCTAATACCCATATATCCATCTTTCCTGCTAGTAAAATTCAGCTTTGTGCGTAGTCATTGTCTCTTGTGTCTGAGGTCCTACACTCTTCTTCATTTCTCTGTATAAGCCTATCTGTATTAAAATAAATTCAGAACAGGCCGCCATTTCATGCACACATTTTGATTATTTCATAAGCTCCTGAGGAAAATGGAAGTATCAGCAAGTCATGCAGTTTTCTGGTAATGTAATGCTGTCATTACCTCAGTGGTCATGTGAAAAAGTTTAACTGTAATATCTGTGACAAATGTTCGGTGAGTCAAAACAGTGCATTTAAATGAAATGCAGATATGAATGAGCCATTATTGCAATCACAACTCCAGCTTAGAAATTATTAAATATGAATATATACATTTTCACAGTAACCTGACATTTGTAATACATAACTAGCTGTGCATTTCTCATCCCCCTCCTCCCGTTTTCCTCCCCATCATCCCCCAGATTGAGAATACAGGAAGGCATTTTGATCAGAGGTTGCACACAGTAATTGAAGACACTCCTGATGATTTCATGCAATCAGAGTAGCACATTATTTGTGATGAAAATTAAGTAAAGAAGGAAAGCAGATTTATAGGTTGTCTTGCTTATGGTCAACTGCCTTTATAAAAGATTAGCAATTCTGTTCTAACCATACCAACTGCATATATACTTTTCCACATCATAGATTTACTGAAATTTTCGTATAACCTCAGTCATAACTTGTGGTACCTCATGATTTTAAGCTTTTAATGAAACTACAGAAGATGCCTTAAACTGAATGATTTCTATTCTGAGCTCTTTGAGAGCTGATAGCATGAACAGTATAGATGACTCTAGCCATAACTGTCACACAGATAATATTCTTTTATGCCTCAAGACACTAAGATGGTTCTGTAGATAACCAAAAGGAATAAGCTGCCACCATCACTAATCTGCAGCTTTGAAACACTATAGCTTTTGCATGGTTAAGAGAAGGTAAAATCATCTGGAAGTGTAATATAGGAGACATTTTTAAGTTAACATAGACGAGAGAACTAAAGGTTTTCGTATTTTGTAATCTATATCCACTCTGAATCAAACCAAGTATATCCCCCTATTTGTGTGTTTATGGATAACAACTGAAAATGCAAAAGAAGCCGAAGCCTTTGAATCCTCCTAGGATACTTTGAGCTAATATAGTGAAATTGAAATATGGGGAATAGTTAGCCTTATTGCTCTCTTCAGAGTTTAACTTTCAAGATGTTTCACATAGACTTTTGGTTGGTTTTATAATACATGTAACAGATTTTGTCCACTATAATATCTGCTTTGTGCCAGAGGAGTATCATTTCTGTTGATTATTTTTCAATGTGTAAAAGCAGATACAACTGAAATTTTAATAAGAGACTGAACTCTATTTACATTTGTCATAGCTAAGGTCTCCAAATTAAAACTACATAGGAGTATGAAGTAATGTGAAAAGTAAAACTTTTATGAAGTCTGTACCAGTTTACAATAGAGTTACCTACAAATAACCTTGTTTATTCCTATTCTTTGAAAATATTTCTGGACAAATGTTTTTAACATTCATGTTGCATATAATTTTTTCTTCTTATTTGTCCTCTATAACACCTCACCTGAGCTACCATTAAAAATTGATTTATAATAAATAAAAACAAGGAACCAGTATCATTTTGGCACCTAGATTTTTTTTCACATACAGTTTAGAAATCCCTAATCAAAAATCCTATTGTTGTGAGAATACAGCCTGACATGAAAGTGTCAGGGAAGCAGCGAAGGAAAAATGATGAACTAAACATCAGCAGGGTTGGACACACCATAAAGCACATTTTCTGGGTGTGTTTTTAGATACTGCAGTATGCTTTTCAGAGGAAAGAAAAAAATTACTTTAAAGGCTCAAGCAAGAGGCTTTTTTTTTTTTTTTTTAATTGAGTATATGAACTATCAATAATAATCTGCTAATTTGTGCTCCAAAACACAATCATTGTTAGGATGAAAAACCAAAGCATGCAGGAAGCTATTAAATGCACAGCAGTATTTGAAATCGAACCATGGTGACTTGTTGTTATGGCATGCTGACATTATTGGTTCTTGTATACAGTTACATAAGCATCTCTGAAGTAAGGTTTTAAAAATGGTGTGTAAAGCAGTTCTAAGGAACATCAAAATCTGGCTTTACCACCAACTCTCTAAGCTCCGTGCTAAGCCTTACTTATGACTTTTCTGTGTAAACAACTGCATGAAGTTGAAATTAATAGAAAATACGATTACAATACTTCCCACTGCTAGGGCTTATGCTGTGTAATAAAGAATTTCAGATTCTACTTCTAATTAAAAATGGGATTTTAATCTCTTATCTTGCCACAGATTCAATTAATGCAGATGCCCAAACCTCCCCCCCTAATTTCACTGGACTTCGGATAGCTCTAGAGCCTGTTATGCTTTTATGGCAAAACAAGCCTTCAGTCTGTAGGTGATCTAAGAAACCATGTATATTTACATTGAGAAAAATCCTAAATCCTGAGGAGAAATACTGAGTCAGAAACAGGAATTCTCTCTCATTCTGTGACCATGTTATAAAGTGTCTTAATATTAATTCCAGAATTATTTTAAAGGAGATGTCCAGAAATAAGGCACATTACTCATGTGCATAGAACTGCCATTTACATATAAGAAATGTAATTTTCAGCCCCTATAGGGGATGACGGAAAAGGATTTTTACTTACTATTGTGCTGCTGCTGTTCACCCAGCCCATTGGAGTCTCACTGCCAGAAGAGCTCACAAATGGTCTAAGAGAAATAACTGTCTGTAGATTTATCCCTGTCCAGTTATATCCACTTAGAAACTGTAGAAGAGGTATTATTTGAAATAGTTTGTCTGGAAAGTTAATATAAGTCATGTCACAAATTAATACTCTTTTGGTTTCATTTGTATTCATTATGAAACACCTGGTTTTGATTGCTGTACCTATTTGGTCCTTAAATTAAGGTGATCTGATGTTAGTGAGAGAACCCGATATGAGTATCGAGAAGATGTTTATTGAATGTCAGCACTAAAATGCACCAAAATAGAAAGTGATCCTCACATTTGTCATTAATGGGGCTCTATGCAGAGCTTTGCACCGAACCTTCCCTCCACTTTCCAGGCAAAAGTTGATCTATGCCTTCTTTGAGAATGAATATTGTACAATAGATGAATAGTCTATGCTTACAAGCTTACAATGTTGTAGTGCTGAATAAGAAGCACACATTTGTCTAAATTATAGGGGTTTTGTTCTGAAACATGTACCTCTTCCATTTTTCCAAAGGTTTTGAACCAAGCCAGTTAATTTTTTTTTTTTTTGTTTTTCCTGGTTATTGCTCAGTTGGCCTTGTGTCTATGCTGCAATCAGACACATTCTGCATCTGGATATGCAATACTTTGTGTTGAGAGAGCAAGACAAAATTGCATATTGAAACAAAAGAGCAAACTGTATTGGTGGCCTCTCTCTGAAGCACCTACTGATGCTGTTGGCATAAGTAAATCTAATGCAGCTATTTTAGACATTTGGTTTATTGCTAATAAAGGCAATAGAAATGTTTAACAGATAATTTGGATACATGGGAACCAAAACAAAATCCAGAACTGTTCATACAAGAAATGTTAGTCTGAGTGCAATGGTGTCCTATCAAAGCAGTCGGCAGCAGGACAGGTTGGGTTGGTTCAGCCTTAAAAAGAGAAGACAACTTACTGCTGTTATGATTTCTGAACTGGGAGGATTTAGAGTAGACATTCTGACTCTTCTCTAAACTAGATGTTGTCTAGCATCTCTGTCCATCTTAAAAGGTTTTGTGTTGTTTTTATTTTGAAGTTTAGGTCTGTTAAGTTGTCTGTTCAACTTCAAATTTAGACAAGGGTCCCCAGAACTGTCATTTTCTGCATAGTTCAGAGAAGAAAAAGGAGCTAATACACCTGAGCAGCACTGATCCTATAGAAGAGTGGCTAGGGTTTCCTTGGAGTGTATAAAAGTATATATAAAAAAGAACCCCTACTACTCATGCACAAAATTTAAACTTGAAATGCATGGCTAAGTACCAGAGTTACCTGCTTAAGACATTATATTCATAATTTCACTTTCATGAAGATTCTCAAAGTGTCAGATGATACTTCCAAACCCATTATTACTAGGCTAAAAGGAATGACAGGTAGCATTGAAAATATCTTTGAAACATTATGAATGCTATTTGAAACTTCCAAATTACTTTCATGATATAATTTTAGCAGCATACTGGAATTAGTACAGTACTAGTAATATACTTATTGGAGAAGCAACTGCTGCATAGATGAGTTTATATAAGTACTTACATTTTAGAAACCATTATATGCTTTTATTCTATGCAGTAGTAAAGCAATGATAAATAAGTGATGTTGGAATTATGAACAATATGACTGCAGAGCGCATCTGTTATGTGTCATTTTCCTTTTTTAAAACTTAGAATGCTTACATAGTGTAGAATACAGACATTACAGCTGAATTTTTTAAAAGGGCAGATTAATTTATGGCCAATAACAACATCTCTAGTTATATTGAAAAAATAAGCTTTATCAGATCTTATGCTTCTGGACATAAACTGATCATTGAAAAGGTCAGGATATAATTTTTATGCACACATGCAACATTTTCTTTAGATAAAGTTTTTCTTCTTGCTGCTCTTTTTGTGTGCTTTGTGGAAGCTAGAGAAATTGACAAGTAAAAGTAGCAGATCACTGTTATGGACTTCCTTGATGGTCTTTAATGAGTCTAGATCTTTCTTCATGATTCTAGGATAGTTTCTTTAATCAATGGGAACACATGACCAAAAATTGTTACTAGTCACTCTAACTGTCTAGCAATTTTTTCTTTATGTGGAGGCTGATAATGCTTCCAAATGAAAAATAAGGCTATTTTTCCCCTCGTGCTTTGGGGAAACAAAATATTAGTAAATAAATCTAGCGTTCTATAAATCAAGTGTTTCAATATCAGAGAAGTATCACATTGAAATAGGTTACCTGTTAGAAATCAAGGACTTCTGCTGTTACTATACTTTTGATTTCCATTCCAGACAGATCATGATCAGACACAGCCAAACAACCTTATATACAATAGTGTATAAAACATATGAATGAATCCTACCCTGTATAGATGCAAAAATCTGCCTTATTTACTGTAAGAAATGAGAACAAAAATGGTCAGTCTAGAAAAAGAGAAAGGGGTCTCAGTGTTAAGGCCTCTCTGCAGAATTTGATTCACTACAAAATAATTAAGTTCTTCTGAGTACTTCCTTAAAGTAAGACCTTTTACAGCTGCATGTCAGCTGAGTTTATCCAAGCTGAGAAACTTCTGCTCTTGTCCTCAGAACTGAGAGAATTTTAGCTGCAACTAATTTGAGCAGGAACTGTATTCTGAGTACATGATACTTTAGACTATTATTATTATTGCTAAAAACTCAACTGGTCAGGTACAGCACCCAAACTTAGGGGTTTATTTTGATGGTCCTTCATATATTTGATGTTGCAAAATGAGAACAGCAGAATTTCCAACGTATTCATAGATGCTGTGAAGATAAGCCTCCATATGTACAGCATTTTAGTTCTGTGGTGATGAACGCCATAGAGAAGGCCATTATACCATTAATAATTTTATATTCAGTTTTGGGATGGGTTTATGTTAGGTGAGAAGCCAATGGTAGGGGTAAAAAGAGACTTTAAACTCTGGATTCTGGGGGTTTTCTGGACAGAGAATCTGTCTATATTATGCAGTAAATCAGGCTGTGGTCTGGTGGGAAAAATAAAATCTGATCATATTTTTATGGCCATTTGATCTTGCTCTAGTTCTTAGTTCCATGTGAGATATCTGAGAACAGAGTCTACTTAATTTTCTGTGGGCAGACTTGGAAAGTCAAAGTAGTCCTATTACAACAAACTGGTCCAACTATTCAATACTGCAGGAGATGTGTAAGCAGGATTTCATCTACAGAAAATATCTCTGGAGAATTTAACAGAATTTCAGTTAGGGAAGTGGACAGTGTAAGTTTTTTCCAGTTCTTGCTATTCTGATTAAGGTGTGCAGTGAAACCATATCAAGGTTCAGAACCTTGAGAAAATAACATCAAGAAGAATTATGCATATCCTTTCGTTTTTTTGTGTTCACTGATCCAGTGGTGGCACAACAGGAAAATTTATGTCCAATAGAAGTGCAAGTACATTTAGAGGGCTCAGTCTTCAGACATACTGAATATCCTCAATTCCTTTTACAACCCATAACAACAAGGTTCTCAGCACCCTTCAGTACTGGAAAATGAATGAACAATGCAGCAAATTCTGTACATTGAGAGAAAGTGGAATTTAAGAAGGACAATGTAATGTTTGTTGATATTATGGACTGATAAGAGTGTATTGTAGAAAAGAAAAATACTTTGCGAAAAAGATTAGTTGAATGAACAGCTACTTGAATTATAATCCCAAGGACTAGTCAAATCACAGTTTGTGATTACAATACAAAATGAGTTACAGTGCAGCTTGATGTGCATAGGCCAAATTAGAGACTTAAAAAGTGCGACATGGCTTGTGATGATGTCAGGAAAAAGCTTGATTTATCTTCAAACCAATAACAATTGTTTTATTCTCTCTTAATGAGACATTTTTGACAATTGAGTCAGATGATGCAAGAATTCAAAATGTTTTAAATTGACTTATTGTCTACAGCTTGCTCTTCAATTTTATGGATAAAAAATAGTTTTACAATATTGATATTGGTATTTTAATGCCCTACTACAAAAAGGTCTGTACATCCCTTCCTTCCTTCCTTCTTTCCTTCTTTCCTTCCTTCCTTCCTTCCTTCTTTCCTTCCTTCCTTCCTTCCTTCCTTCCTTCCTTCCTTCCTTCCTTCCTTCCTTCCTTCCTCACCTGTCCTTTCCCTTATTGATTTATGTCTTGTAGTGGATTTCATCAGCCTGAATTATTTCTCAGGTAACATGCAAGAATTAATGATAGATTTATCTATAAAATACTATAGTATGGAAATAACCACAAGTGTATTTGAAATAGATGTTTTTACAAATATTACTACATAGATGGGAACTTGGGGAGAGATGGGGGATATTTGAGTAGGAATTTTTACTGGAAAGGTCCTCTATCTGTGACTCAAGATGTCCTTACATGCCATACTTTCACTGAGACCTGAGCTGAAATTTTTGGGTGACCAGTGGCAGTAACTAGGCTAGACTGGAAGTACTAAATTAAAAGAAGACAATAAGCATCCTACCTATTTCCAGAGTACAACATTTTGCTTGTAAAAAATGCTTGTAGAGAAATCAAACATTTTTCATGCTGTTTTTACTCAAATGGACAGAAATGGACATATAAGAACATTAAGTCTTCTGTTCCTTCAAGTTCTCTCCAGTGAGAAAAAAACACTTTCATGAGGATTTAATTTAACTGTAAAAAACCTCTGTGGATAAAAATCACTAATATGAATCTCAAAAGGGATATTTCTGAGAGATGAAAACTTTCAGAGGAAGTAGGGTTGATTTGATTATAAGTGTACAAAGCTCAGAATTCCCAGTGGTGTGATAATCCTTAAAATGAAAATGCTTTCTAAACAGAATACTCTGTATGGGAACATCTTTCAACACACACTTATCTGAAGTTCTTTACAAACAAAATCCCTATCAACAGCAAATTCTTATGGGATAAAGGAGATCTCTTGGAATTAAAGTCATCAGTAAGAGACAAGCTCAACAAGCCTATGATGTTTTTGAGGACATGATCAATTTCATTACAGAAGTAAAACTGGATGTATACTACTGGAAAATATGCATCTGTCTCTAGCAAAATATCACTTTTATCTATATGATCAGTCCAGTATGGAGGGAAATCTTATTGACACATTTTATTAGGAGATACAGAAATTTAAATGTACGAGTACAGGAGTGTAAATCATGCTGGTCCACTGTGCAAAACTAGTAAACAATTATAGCAGAAAATCTGGAGAAATAGTGTGCAAACAAAACCAGCGAATAAGGCTTACTTAAAAGGCTGATTTTCCTGTCTTTGTGAACTAGCTGTTCAAAATCTCCTTTCCTTTTTCCTTTCCTTTTTCCTTTCCTTTTTCCTTTCCTTTTTCCTTTCCTTTTTCCTTTCCTTTTTTTCCTTTCCTTTTTCCTTTCCTTTTTCCTTTCCTTTTTCCTTTCCTTTTTCCTTTCCTTTTT
>VXBX01006698.1:24883-39915 GCA_013400415.1 Scytalopus superciliaris | reverse complement strand
GAACCTTTTTTTTTTTTTTAAATAATAGCAGTCAACCAGATCTTACTCTATCACATGGAGTAGATCGTCTGTACTCAGAAGTTCAAGCAACAGACCTATGAAAAACATCTCATAAAATTGATTCACTTCTGGGAAAGAGGTAAAATCAGTTACAGCCTTTCATGGCATGGCCCTTCGATTTTCTTTGCTGTAACAAGAAAAAATTATCTGCCCATATATTTTTGCAAGTCTTTAAGTCCTTTCTATGAATCTCCATTTTACAGATTCTGTGTCTTTTAAAGAAGACCATTTAATGGAAAGATGAATTAGGGTATATTTTAGTCTGAAGAGCATCTGATCCATTTGCTTCTGTGAGACCTAATCATCAGTCTTTCTGAAGTGAAAGGGGAACCAAAAGATAATTTGGAGCCTTAGATTAGAAACAGAAAAATTAAGTCCATAGGTGAGTGAATGTACTTAACTATTCTCAGAGAATATACCTAATGCAAATTATATGTGTCGAAATCACTTTCTATGCTTGATCATTTCAATGTATCCTTTTGATTACAAATGTGAAGATAACAACTTCCTGTATCCAGAAAATCCCATTTATTACCATGTGTTCCAAACTGGATTATTATTCATTGTCTGATCTATGAATTTTCCACATTGTTTTTTTAATGGGGAACAAAGCATCAACTCAATAAATTCGGATCTGACTTTCTAAATTTAAGCTTTGTATGTAATGAGAGATGATAGTATTCAAATTTTTAAAAAATGCTCTATAGTGAAAAGAAAAATTAAGCTCCGTTTATAAGAATATGAAATTATTTTTTTTCTCTAAATAAAGTTTCTACAAAAAATTATGTCATTTAATGAAATAATATTTTGGTATAACTTTTGCATTATGAAAATGTTTTTTCTGTTGCAACTATGTATAATCCTACAAGTGAATGCCTTATCACCACTACCTCAGATATTCTATATATACTTGGATGTGATGTTTTACACTATTTAAACACCAGCCTTTAAAGCTGTTAGAGGTTCAAAATCCAAAGTGAGGTTTGCAATCTGCTTTAATTGCATCATTTGCTAGTAATGTGAAATGTTACTGGAAATATGTTAAAAAGATACAAATCATAAAACAAGTGAAGGCGTAGCTATGCATGTGCTTATGTACAAATATGACTTTATCAGTAAAGTTGTGGTTACTAATAGTCTGAATGTGGATGAAATTTCTGCAGAATCAAGTTGAAGGAATGCATATTATCCACAGATGGCAAGAATCTAGAAAAAGAAAAACTATTATAATCCATTTTATGAGAGAATGGGTATATTTAGCCAGGCCAGAAGTGCCTTCCAGACAATATCCTGTAAGCTGTACTGTCTATAAGCAGGTAAGTAACAACAGAAAGAACAGGACAGCCATAATTTATATACTTACCAAGGTAAACCTTTTCAAGTAACCTCCTAAAATCCATCCATTTTCTTTTCATAGAATTTCTTTAGCCAGGTATAATTTCAGTCATACATAGAATAAGGCTATAAAATAGCATCCAGTTTTATTATGAATTCTGTTTACTAAATGTTAGGTTTGGTGATCGGATGCTTGTCTCCATACATGGTTGTACTGAAGTAAGAAAGGTAAGGAACACTGACAAAATCTTGATTCACTACATAGTCCACATCCTTTCTGTGTCTGTGCAACTCCTTATCACTGCTGCTAATTTAGAGGAAGGAACACATGTGAAAAAATAAAATGTGTAAATCAGTCTAAAAAGAGTTGATAGAATACTGACTGTGCATGCAGACCTGTAAAAAGATTGTGTCACTTAAATGCTCAGAATTAATATATTTCAAATTTGATTCTCTCTTCCTAGTGTGCCTTGACTGCACAGAGACTAGGAACTGTTCACACAACCACATCAGGTGCTTTTGGGCTGTTCTAGGCCAAGACAGCTAGAATGAAATTGTCCCAAAGGCTGGATTCACCCATAGCTGCTGGCTGGATCACTCGAAGTGATTCTGTCTTTCCCTGAGCTTTATGTAGTATGACAATCTGGTTTCTTGTTTGTATTTATATGCTGCCACTGTAAGGATGATAGAAATGCCAATCAGAAAGAATCCAAGATATCTTCAGTAGTGAAGATAATCTAAAAGAACAATTTCCAACTAGAAAAAATCTTCTTGAACAAGACACAGGGTATTCCTCTGACTGGATAAGCTTTCTGATGTTCTTTTGTCATCTCTAAATTGATGTAAGTATGACATAGTAAAAAAGTATCTATTAAGATATTATTGTTATGCAGTACTTTTTGCACTGCACTATCATTGCTGAATCACTATTTTCAGTTTCACAGAATTTTTGAATAGTGTGTGGGTTTGGGTTTGATTAATTGTGCTGGAAGTATTTTAACAAAATAACCACTTTGCTGATTAACTACCCCCCACCACCAAAAAAAAAAACAAAACAAAACAAAACAAAAAAAAAAACAAAAAAACAAAAAAAACCAAACAACCAACCAAACAAACAAAAAACACCAAAAAACCTGACAATGCCTGAAAAGGATAAATCTTTTAAAAAATATTAATACAATACTCCACCATTTATACTGCAGAAAGTAAAGGTGATCTTAATGAATTTCAAGCCTTCTCTTACCTCACTGCAACTTTTACCAATTATCAGAAGCAGTGTTTTACTTTTGAGTAATCCTTTGCAAAGTAAGCCATTGTAGCTGTGAACCCTAGCACCAATAACCATCTAAGAACATGAGTGTTCAACAGACTAAGAATACTCATCAGGAGAAATTATTTAAAGAGATCATTTAACAAATGACCAGTCTCTTTAAACCTACAATCAAATAAGCTATGGAGCAAGAAAACAAAAAAGTACATTAAAGGCAAAAAGAATGAAAAGGAAAATATAGGCCTACTACTGAATGGAGTAGCCAACCAAGTGACAAGGGACAGGGAAACTGGTGAAGTATTCAAACCCTTCTTTGCCTTGTTTTACTGGCAAGGTCTGATCTTAGGCCTTGCAGGTCACCTTGTTCAAAAGGAAGGTTTGGAGAAGCAGAAGTAGGGAGGTACTACTGAATATGGGAAAAGATCAAGTTAGGTCCAGCTTCCCGGGACCACATAGGATACATCCAACTGTGCCAACAAATCTCGTCAGGGTGATTGTGACACCATGTTCTCTTTATCATCTTTAAAAGGTATGATGATAAGAAGAGGTCCCCAGTGGCCTACAAAGGTGTGATGGCAATGGAAAGGAAGAGGACCTTAGGAACTACAGTCTGTTCCAGCCTCATTCTAGATCCTGAGATGGTTATTGAGCAAGGTAAAAAGTAATTTCTAAGCATATGAAAGACAAAAGAAGATTGGGAACACTCAGCATAAATTTATCAAGGACAAATCATATGTAATGAATTTAATTCCCTTTCATGAAGTAATTCCTGGCTCTATGAAAGACCAGAGCAGTGCCCGCAAGGTTTTTGACAGACTTTCACTGAAACCTGGTTGTTAAGCAGAAAAGACATGGACTAGATGAGTGGACTAGAAGGCTTGTGATAAACTGGTTGGACCATCAAGAGCAAAACATAGTGGACAAGTGGTTCCAAATCTAAGCAGCAACTAGGTAAGAAGAGAGTTCCCCAGGAGTTAATACTGAAACCAAGAGCAACACCTTCAACAACTATCTGGACAGTTGAGATGTAATGCACCCTGAGCAGATTTGCAGATGACACCAGAATGGTGGGAGCACTTGATGTTTTGGAGGACTGTCATAAACATGGCCTTGTCAATCTGAAGGAATGGCATAAGGAATCATATGAAGTTCATCAAAGACAACAACAACAAAAAGAAGATAAGTGAAAAGAATCAGACTCTTAGCTGCTCTTAGCTACTTTTTAAAAGTTTATCTCAAAGTTTATTTCCTAATTATATAACCTTGCAGTCAGAGAGGGCTATATCATGTTTTAAGATTTTTCAGATATATCTATTCTATATCTATTGATTGAGAGTAACTGTTTCAAAATGCCTATTTGAAAGAGTAGTTGTCCATTTTTATTTAAACTAGAAAATACATGCATACATGCTTTTCATCCGCAGTTTATAGTAACACATCTTTCCCGTCTATGTTAGGTAAATAATTATGTCAAATTGAAAAATCAGAAATTTTGCTACCATTGAATAAAACAGTAACATTTTGATCAAAAATTTGATTTTTAAAAAGGATTTCAGAATAGCTAATGCTGGACTGGACACAGTACCTGCTGTTCTCCATATCCTCCAACTTTGCAGCAGATCTAAATCATTCACATAATGCTAGACATAACTTAACCCTTTTCTTTGGGAGATGAGTGGGTAGAGATGAGTGTGATGTCTGAAGTTATCCACAGGTACTAAGAAATACTGTTATGCAAGGAGCCTGCCACTTTCACAGCCTCCTTACCTCTTTACAGCACCTAGTCAATGCAAGTCTGGACAACAAAATTATTTTTATGTTGTTCTCCAAAATTATTCCAGAATACATATAGCAACATAGAAATTGTTGACACTGGTCACCAGAACAGAAATCTCTTTTAAAAGTAAAGGTTTCTCTGCCAGAAAACATTAAAGCTTCTGACATCCACTTAACCTCACAAATTCCTACTAATTTTTCCCACTGAGAAATCTATGCTTAAATGCTGACTCAATTTTTGTTTCCACAGTAATTAAATATAGGGGGGGTTTTGACAGATACTGCAGATATGACTGAGTCAGTAAGATAGAAACACAGGTTCAGCGTGAGTCCAGATGCATAACAACAGTAATGTGCTTAACTCCTACTACTAACAATTTAAAACCTTTGAAAACCTGATCAGTAAAATTCTCCTTGACAAAGTAAGTTTAGTTTTAAAGGTTCAGATAAACTTAAGGCATACATTTTTCCCAAGATGTATCCTGAGCTTTCTAAAAGATAGCATAAGGTAGACACAAAACCAAGATCAAAAACTGTTGAACTCTGTTCATGGTTTGATTACAGGTTTGTTCTGTAGCCTTGGAAGGTTGTACTAGCCCTTTACATGAAAATTTTCCTATGCATAAAATGAAAATAATACTACTTTTTCACTAACTGATCTCCCAAAGGTATTGTTATGGTTTTCTCATATTTATAATGCTTTTAAAATAAAAAAAAAAAAACGTGCAATGAAAGTGCTGTGTTGTGCTGTTCTTCATTATTCTTAACTGGCAGGTGAGTCAGGAAACACAGCGTCTGGTGAAAAGAGCATAGACGCATGAGAACCTTCCTGAGAAGAGTGGGGTGGGATTTTGGGGGAGAAGNCTGTCTATCACCCCAAAGATTATTTTTTACTATAGTCACTCAAACTGCTTAAGATGAAGAAGTATAAAAAGAGATCAGACATGAGCAAAACTGGGGAGAAGTTCCATTGTCTCTGTGGGGCAACCAACGAGCTGCCTGGTCTCCTCCCACTGCTGTTGACACTGTAGGGGTGAGCAACCATTTACTCCACTTTTCTTTATGCTTTAGGCCTTTAGATTACCATCTTTCACCTTTACCCCATGCTTAAAGGTGTGCAGTGCCTCATCTTAGTGACATGAAATGTGTGTTAGTAGGAATTGGCTCTATTCTTTCTCTTTTGCTNGCATAGACGCATGAGAACCTTCCTGAGAAGAGTGGGGTGGGATTTTGGGGGAGAAGGGGGGTGGTGGTGTTTGTTTGTTTGTTTGTTTTTGCAGGTCCAAGGTCATAATTCTGAGTTTTAAAATAAATGAAATAGCAAATTGTAGGGTGATAGACCAATTTATGGCCCTGATGACTGTCCTGATCAGTGACAGGATACACCTCAGCACCTGGAGGGGACAGTCCCAGAAACCTATTGTCAGAGGATAATGGGTTACACAAAAAGGGACAAAGAGACCCCAATGGCTTCCCAAAAGTCCTCAACAAAATGAGAAGACTTCAAAGCAACAGACTGATAGGATTAACATAGAATGGAATGTTAGGGAAATAGCATGGCCTTTCTTTGCCACATCCTAAGGAAACATAGGGAGCTGAACCTCAGGCCTGTGCCATCTGTCTATCACCCCAAAGATTATTTTTTACTATAGTCACTCAAACTGCTTAAGATGAAGAAGTATAAAAAGAGATCAGACATGAGCAAAACTGGGGAGAAGTTCCATTGTCTCTGTGGGGCAAACAACGAGCTGCCTGGTCTCATCCCACTGCTGTTGACANGCAACCAACGAGCTGCCTGGTCTCCTCCCACTGCTGTTGACACTGTAGGGGTGAGCAACCATTTACTCCACTTTTCTTTATGCTTTAGGCCTTTAGATTACCATCTTTCACCTTTACCCCATGCTTAAAGGTGTGCAGTGCCTCATCTTAGTGACATGAAATGTGTGTTAGTAGGAATTGGCTCTATTCTTTCTCTTTTGCTTTCTGTTAACAACTGTTTAGATTTTGCTCTAGTCTTTGCAAAGTGGTCTTTCATGAGGAGGGGATTGCTTGAGTTCTGTATTAAGGCTTAGGTAGTTGTTCTGTGTTGTAGAGTGTGTTTCTGGTTTTGGCATTTTTGTTATTAAATACATGCAATCGTGAAGTTAAGCATTATCACCAGCAACACGAACCCTCCGGTAGTTTGTCACATATTTGTATTAATAAAAGTTATTTTGTGAACTGCTAGAGTTACTCTCGTTTGTTTCACGTGCTGGCAGGCTCATAACTCCTAGGAGAACTTTACAGAGAAGGTTCTCACTTGCTAGTAAGTGCAGTTCCCATATCAGGGTATCAAAAGTCTTGTCCATCGCAGTAAATCTGTCTAGTGAAGGGTCTCGAGATAAGACACAGACAGACTGTTTTTGGCTTTAAAAGGCATTGATATTCTGGGGACACTGATAGCCAATTACAAATATATTAATGCAGGTGGGACAAGAAATCTTTGCATTTCTGCCCCTTTTTCACGTTTTTTTTTTCTCCATCCTTTTTAGAACTGTGTAAAACAGTTCCCACTTTTTTTCACTATATGCATGACCTTATTGAACTGTAAATAAATAAATCCAAACATAAACTTTTCCTAGCTTTTATTTTTATTACATATTACTTGGCTAAAGTCAAATTTCCTTGCTTTCGTGATCTCTCTCTAACACTTATTTCCTTACGAAAATAATAAAAATTTAGAATCCTAATTGTTGTTTTCAAAATACTTTGTTGGTGTAGTAAATGAAAAACTGTAAAATTATGGCTCAGGATTCACATATTTCAGTTGTCTAAAATTTGAAAAAGCTTTTCTTGCCCTCACTACAGGGTAAGTGTTTGAGGTATTACTTGGACAGGGGAAAGACAGTGAGCAAGCAAGTGGTAGGCATTAAGACACGTTAAGTTTGAAACTAGATTCTCCGTTGGTAGTGCCATAGTATCAAACTTACATTGATGAAATTACTAACAATTTGCCAATATTTCCTTTCAAAAATAGATATTAAAAATTTAAGTGTATCTTTAAAGGGCCTGCAGATGATTTTAAATCAAGTTTTTATCAGATTGCTTCTTTAATGGATAATAAAATACAAAAATTTTTAGCAGCATAGTGTCTATCTAATCCACAGAACTTAAATTAAGGAAAAGCATAAATTAAGACAGAAGAAACATTGTAAAAAAGATACTGCAGAAATTAACTGCCATGTAAATTGTTCTTGTAGCTCCCTAGAGTTTCATAAACACAGTAATATGCACACTCTCAGTTGTATATAAGCAATACGAAAGCAATTTCAAATAGATATTATGTTGTACAATTATAATAATCTCTCCCAAATGATGTTTGAGCAAAGATTAGGATAAATAGTAAGAGACACTATATATACTGAATTACAGATAGCTGAATGAAACAGCACAATATTTTACAGATTGTCTTCTGAAATCCTTTCTAAGTATCCCTTGAATCCAAAATAATATTTTGCTTTCAAATAGCCTTTTTGGTAAAGTCTTCAAGTATTTGAAATGCTCTTATATGTCTGGAGTTTACATGCAGTGAACATAACATTTTCCATCATATTAAAATCAGTCACATGTATTAAGAGGACACAAGTATCAGAGCAACAACTGGAATAATCCTTTGTCACTGAAAAAGTTGTTCTTTGAAGGGTTAACAAAAAATACATCAGTCTCTGACACCTTGGATCTGTGCCACTAAGAGTCGGGTAGGTATGTGACATCACACTCCAGTATTCAACAGGTGCTATGTCCTATCCCATCTTCTCCTGACCATCTCTTCTCAGTTAGACAATGCAGAGACAGTTTCCAGAACAAAGGCAACTGAAGAGACTTGCATCATACTTCACAGAGCTTTTGTCAAATCAATAACATCATTACACGCCGATTTGATTGACTATCCTAAATCACATCCAAATGTTACAAAGAAGAAATCAAATGTGTGGTGTCATGCTTACTAAATAATATAAAGGTTTGCCAAAGTATTAAATAAGGATGAGAACTGTGGCTATTGGTCAAAAAAAATATAGAGGATAGTAAGCCTTTGAAATATTTATTATAAAGGAGTTAAGATAAATACCTTAAATCTCCTCAAACAAATAAATTTTCCCAAATAACAATCCCCCACAATTTTAATACCAGCTGCTTTGGAGAAAAACATCCTGCTGTCAATCCTTTCTTATTTGTGTATCCCATCTTAAATGTCATCACAGGTTTACCTACAGGAACATTGTTGGTAAACTTAGCTACAGTTAGTTGAGGAAAACTGACCAAAGCATGTGTTCACGTACCACAAAGAGTCAATCTATCCTAGCTTACAGTAAAATATGACATTTAATATTCTACGTATGCAGGATATATATATTAGTTATTAAATAAAAGTAAAAATATAGGAAGAATTAAAACATCAACAACAATTGTCTGCCTGTTTCTAATCCTTCTCATAGAAGGCCTGGCAGTTGTTACATTTCATAATTGTAATGGATGCTACCAGCTGCACGTTGATCCTACCAGTTTGCAAGCACTTGTGTTTATAGCAGAAGTTAACATTTTTGCACATGAAACTTCAATAAAAGGCATAAATTCTTTATCTTAACAGTGATGTTTATTATGGTCTCAGTTTAACCTGCATGAAAAAAAAAAATCAGAATCTGGCTCCCCGTATGCATGGAAAGAAATTAGAAGGGTGAAAGGAATGTCAGGACAATGTGATGTCTCCTTAGAGTCAGAAGGGTAAGAATTTATAGTGTNGGGTTTTTTTTAAATATAAACTTTGTTTGAATTCCTCTACAAAGCAGAAATACAACTAGAAATAATCCCATGACATCATAAAGATATAAAGAGAGAGTAAAAGGGAGAGAAAAGGAGAACGAAAAGAGTATATGTGTGCACACATACATATATGTGTGTTTAGCACTGGAATATGTATTTTCTTTTAAAATTAACATCCACTGTCATTGTTTTTAGTTTTGCATATTCCAATCATTTAAATCATAGCATAAGCTGCTTTATAATGCTATCTTTGGGATCTTTTAGTATATTCCTCCAAAAACATATATTTGTAATTTAAGATGTTTTCTGTGGTGAAATTCTTCTGCTTTAGAATTAATTTCTGTGACCCAAATGCTCTCTACCTTCATTTACCCACTGAAGACAGAGAATCCTCATACCCACACTTTGATTGCCTTTTACCCATTTCACATTTCAAAGGCAAGGGAGGTAAACTGCATTTCCACAGACATAATAGGACCCCTAAGTTTGTGTACTTTCATACAGACAAGAAGCCAGATAAAAGGATGGCTTTCTCCAGCTGTTTGGCTGGCATTATAAGCATGTAAATGGGAAATGCATAGCTGCTTGAGGGAGACCTAACAACGGAAAAATGGCACTAAACATTTAGAGAAATTTAATTTCCTGAACAATAGTCTTCCTGTAGCCCTGTAATTGCTCTTTAGCTAAGAAACAGTCATAAAAGCCAAAGATTTTATGTTACAAAGAAACATCAAAATTATGATTGTTTCTGCTGTTATGTTCAGTTTTGGTTTGTTTGTTTACATAGCCTGGCAGCTCCATTCAGCAATCTGTAGGTCTTCTGTGTCCCTGTCATTCTCAGAATAAATCTTGTTTTGTCCAGTTTCAAAACACATTCCTACCAACCACAGGAATAAATGGCATCGACAGGATACAAAGTTATCTCTTAATATTGATAAGAGATTGTTACCCACAGAGAAGCCTCTCACAGAAGTAAGAAATCTCTGAGTACAGCAGATAGCTACCTATAGTAACCAGACCTGTTATTTATTTGAATAATCTTCAAACTGCCTTTCTCTGGTGTATTTGAATCCATCCTAGAAAATAATGCAGTCTCCAGAAATTCATAATCCCTTAGCTTTTATCATCAGTTAACGTTTTTCTTTCTGGTTTCTGATGTAGTTGACCTTCTATCAAACCAAGAGCATTTTTTTTTTCCCGAGTCAGTATTACTAGAAGCATTGCACCTGTGCTTATTTTCCTTCCATATCTCAGAGCACTCTTCCCTCCAGACCAAGGGATAGACAACAAAAAATCAAGATATCAGTTTATCTTCAAAATTTTACTAAATTTCATTATATTTACCTCTGTAAATAATATTTTCACTTGTAAACAATCTAAATGTTTACATGTTTCTATGAGTATCTTTCAAGAACTGGTCTCCCTTATTCCAGAAATAAAGATATTCAGATGGAAATAAGATATAGAAATTATATTAGTGATGCCNGATCCTGTGGACATGTATTCCTGGAGCCTGAAGGTTCATTAAAGCTTCTGCTCTCCTTATCTCCTATTAAATTTGCCTGGAGGTTTTTTTGCCTCAGTCTTTAAGGCATCATTAGATTTAATGATAACATTAGATAATTTTTTGGCTATGCATCCTTATAAATACTTATGTCCAAAAGTTCTTAAGTAGTGCATTTCAGGTCTCATTGTATTCACCTTACCCTTTCTTTATATACTATCAGGTTACCAAACAGCTGCACTGCCTTCACCATTGTAAGCAAAAATTTCATACTTAACTGTTCACATTTTGGAAAATAAAACCAGAAAATAGGATGCTATCAGAAACTTTAAGAACAGGAGAGTTTATTCTAGAAAATAAGTATGATATAAGAAGTCACAGATATAATACCAAGAAATTATCATTGGAATCACTGTAACCAAATAAGTTCAAATCATTTACTTTACTAATAATGTAGATATACAAGAGCAGGCAAAATCCTCTCATGAGTGTTTGAAAATAGTTTTGAAACTCTTTCCTTTTTTTAAAAAAAGCCATTTCGGAAAAAAAAAAAAAAACTCCTATCTCCATCATCCTCACCATCATCATCAGGCTAATCAAGCCTCCAGAAGCCTTCTTTCAGAATATAAACTATTAATAATTTTCAGAGAAAATGTTTTCATTCAAAATCAAGAGATTTACAAGCAGTATTACCAACCATCAGCACAAATCTACATACATTTTCTTCTCCTTTTTCATTTAGGGGATTTAGAAAAGGTATAAACTTCCATTCTGGAAGCAGCATTGCTGTCCTGTATCTGGCACTGGAAATAGTGGTCATAAACAAGTTGCTGTACCTTACCTGCTGGACTCAGCAGCTGTAATGGCAATCAGAGGAGGTATCCTCAGTGGAAGAGTTGTGGGTCTTGGGATAGTCTCAGTATCATTCTTTTTATCCCAGTCTGCCTGTTCGAACTGCCTGAAAGCCAGGGGGGGAAGCTGAATGTTACGGGTTGATAATCTCCGTACAAGATAGGGCTCCATTCCCTGGGAAGAGTCCTCGTCCTCAATGCTGTGGTGCAGAGCTTCTTCTGAAACCTATGATGAAGACAGAAAAATAGTCAGTATATAAGATAATATTTATAAAGTTAATTTGATAACTCTTTTAATTCCTTTCCATAACTTAGTTGCTTATAAATATTATTTGCACTCTAATATCATTATTGAGAAAACTAAAAAGAATTACAAAATACAGTAAAACAGCTTAAAACTATAAATAATTTGGGGGTTTAAATGCAGAGAAAAAGTATTTTTATGATGAGATTAGCATACTGCTGTCTGAAATATTTATTCATACCTCTACAGATGGCAAAAGTGCCCTTCTTTAGACAAAATTCTTTCCCACAACCTGCATGCTTCCTTACAAGTTATATACCTTTTTGAAGAACTAGAGTTCAAATACTAATAATAAAATTTAAAAGAGTAGTAATCAGAGATTTTCAGCTGTACACCACAACTAAAAGCAGGAGAAAATTCACCTTAAATTTTCTCAGCTGTCCAAATTCCCTTATTTCTCTCTCATGCTACTAGAAAGAGATGAGTACTTAAAACAACCTCTGCAATTCAGTTATAAGAAACACTGAATAATTAGAACATCTAAAAGTCAGGTCTTAATAAAATCTTAAGTTTAATAATTAGTAAATATTTATGTTCAATTTAATCCTCTAATGTTATGGTAATATTCTCTGGGTCATAGAATAACAGATCATTCAGTAAAGAAAACTCTGACTGATAATGACTTTAAAGGGGAGAAAACTTGTTCTGAGCATTTTTGGAACTTTTACCAAACAGCTCAGCATTGTGAGAGAAGATTCTGAAAAAATTACTTTTTTGAGAGAACTCATATCCTGAGAAGTCTGTTGTAATAATGAGAAGAAATTGGCTTTTTTCTCTATGTCTTGTACAAAGTCTTTTACTATTACTTGATAAATTGCCCAGCACAGATACCACTGTCTGCACCTTTTGCCTTGAATAGTTTTCTGTGAAGAAACCCAAGTTCTGACCAAGTGTAAAGATTTTCTACATCTAATTGAGGAATTACCAAGACAGTGTATATATTTATTACTGCACCTCTGTCAGGTATTAATAGCTTCATAGTTCAAAAACAATACTTAAGACTATTTCACTGAGTATTCCCCTTTGCCAAACTAGAGTTCACATGCACGTTATGGTACACATAGCATACAAAATAAAGAGGGTTAGACTATGCCAAAAAATTACAATAAATATTTCAAAAAATTTACACATATACACACCTCAAGTTATAGTGCAGACATTGCCATCGCTTTAACCTGTCTCTTGAGAACCTGTCAGTTCTCAAGCTATTGTGCAGCAATATAATTATTCTGTGTGCCCAAGGAGAGTCATTTATGAAACGTTTTTCATGATGAGTAATCGTACTGGGTTTGCACGGCCAGGTTTGGTTAGTGGGGGACCTACAAGGATGACTTCTGCAAGAAGACTCCAGAAGTAGTTCCCATGTCTGACAGAGCCAATGCCAGCCAGCTGCAAGATGGGCCCGCTGCCAAGCCTGTCAGCATTGATGGTACTGCCTCTGAGATAACTTATTTCAGACAGGGAGAAAAAATCTTGTGCAATTGCAGTCAGAGAGAGGAATGAGAATATGTGAGAACAATAGCTCTGCAGTCACCAAGGTCAATGAAGAAGGAGCAGGAGGAGGTGTTCCAGGCACCAGAGAAGAAAGTCCCCTGCAGCCCGTGGAAGACCATGGTGGAGCATATGCCCACAGAGGGTCCTACACCTGAGCAAGTGGATGCCTGAAGGGAAATCAATGGAAACTCCATGGAAAGTCTACTGGGGCAGGCTCCCAGCAGGACTTGTGGCCTCATGGAGAGAGTAGCCCATGCTGGAACATGTTTGTTGTCATGGTGCATCCTCATTGGAGCTGTCTGTTCCTGAATGACTGCACCATGTGGAAGCACGCTGGAGCAGTTTATGGAGAACCATGGCCTGTGGGAAGGACTAAGGTGGCGACCTTTGTGCAGACCCTTCTTCTCTGGAGGGAACAACAAGGTGGAGCAGGGGAAGCTGAGGAGAGAGCAACAGAAACAACACTGTATGAACTGCCCACAGCCCTCATTCCCCATTGTTTTTCTCCACTTGATAAGGAGGAGATAGAAAGTTCTGCAGTGAAGTTGAGGCTGGGAAGAAGAGAGGAGTGGATGGAAGATTTAAGATTTAATTTTGTTTTTCCTCATTAATCTGTTCTGATTTGATTGGTAATATATTTGACTTCTTCAAGTTTGCTTTCCCTGCTATGGTAACTGATGAGTGATCTCTTCCTGGCCTTATCTTGACCCATCAGCCTCTCACCATACTTTCTTTCCTCTGTCCAGTTGAGAAGGGGAATATAAGCGCAGATTTGGTTACCACCTGGCATCCAGCCAAGGTCACCCCACTATAGTAACATTAATAAGCTCCATTTATACTTGGAACTTGAGCAGTTGCTGTAATCAAACTATTTCTAATTAAAATTTTAATAATTGGATCTAAATTATTAATTTAACTATTTTTCTTAATCCAGAGGTAGTGCAGTTTAAGAAAGCAAATATTATAAAATGGTATGCATTAATGTGTATACTGTGAAGCAGATCAGCAGTAAAATCAATCACTGTGAAAATATGACAAGAATTAATGTGTTATTGTCATCCAGGGGGAAGTTTAACTTCACGCTTGTATTTTCAGTGTGTGCATAGTGGATATTTAAGACAGCTGAATAAATTAAAAACAATAATGAAATTAATTATAGCTCTGCAAGAAATTAAAAATGCTGACATCAAAGCTAAAAATAATCTATCACATGAGGTTATTTGATCTATCTCACAAGTTTGTTTTTTGGTCAACACTGAAAATTGTAAAACTCTTTAAATGCAGCCACAATCAGAATGAGAGAGATGAACTGAGAAAGTGAGCTCACTGGGAAGCTTCATTTTCAACTCCTATTGAAAAATTAGAGAGGTGAAGGATTATGGCCTGAAGAAAACCATGAAGAAATGGAGGAATTCCAACACAAATATGAAGGCCAAGCTTTGGAGAAATCAAACAACAGACCCCTAATGTTTATTTTGGTAACCATGAAAATTCAATCAATTTGTGGAAAAACTGGACACCTATTCAGGTACAAATACTCAGGGATATAAACCAGGAAATGTTCATCATACTGATTTCATCCGTCTTGTCAAAACAGAAGAAAAATATGCTTTGCTAGCTTTGCCTTATTTTTGAACA
>VXBX01006698.1:1843-17187 GCA_013400415.1 Scytalopus superciliaris | reverse complement strand
AAACAAACAAACCAAAAAAAAAAAAAATTGAGAGCACAACAGTGTCTTCCCTTGTTGGGGAAGATGGCCATACATTTTTTATTAATTCTACACCTAGCCCAGTATCCTCTCTGATGAGAAGGAGATGTTTAGGGAAATTATGTTAGAAAAAGGCCAGACTAAAATAATCCATCCCCAGTGTACCAGCTTCTGTATCCTTTCAATCAAGCCAAGTTTAAGATTTACTTACATGGGGTTTTCTTTGGGGCTGTTGCATTTAGTAGGCATCAATATAAACTCATAGTTAATTCTACTAATTTACACATCTTTTTTGAGCCTAGTTATTTATTTTCCTTTTACATTTTGCAATTTTCATTTCTATATTTATATTTTCTGTAAAAAATTACTCTCCCTGCCATTTAAACAGATGCCTGTTTTTACATTGTTCTCTCTGCCCTTCTAGATAATACCTGTTATTCTATTTGACTTTTCAATCACTGCTCATTATTGAGTTGGTTTTTGCAAATAAATACCAACAATAATGTCCAAGATGTCTATTCTAAGTTGAAATAGATCACTTAAAAATACTTAACTACAAATTTATAGTTACTTTATGTTTCCCATGTGCATTTTTTGATACTTGTCAATACTGCTACGTAAAGCATAGAATCTTTTGAAGTATCTTAGAATCATAAAAGCAAAGAATGATTTGGGTTGGAAGGGTCCTTAAAGATCATCTAGTTCCAAACTCTCTGCCATGGGAACCATCCACTGGACCAAGTTGTTCAGATCCCCATCCAGCCTGGTCTTAAGACTAAATCAGTGGAATTATTTGCTTTAAGCAGTTAGATTACTACTATCATCATCATTATTATTATTTGTTGTTGTTGTTATTTTCTGGAGGAGAAGAACCGGCTTTTATTTTTCAGCACATTACCTTGCAAATAGGTAACTATAAAGTTCACAGGTAAAGATATTTGAGACCAGTCCCTGACAAAGAATCTTCATTTGCACCTATAAGTTCAGTCTAATTTCTCAAATGAAGGAAACTACAAAGCCAGGAAGATCTTTTATTTCTTATTTTCCGGTCAATAGGGCAATGCCTATCTTTAAGTAATGCTGTTGCAGGAAGATATATGAATAAATTGCAATTTATTTCCTGTGGAACTATCAGCTGAAATATGAGCTAACAAGACCATCCAGCTCAAGTTAGATGTTTATATTCTATTCAATGATAACAATCAAAAGCTTTCTATTGCATGTAATTATAAAAAACATAATTTGACAAGAGCAAGTAAATCAAACAGTGCATACAACACAATTCATAATTTCAGAATGGTCCTCCTGTGCTTGTATGCCATGATTTCATTGCAAAGGAAAAAAAAAAAAAAAGACAAATCTTTACGCATTCTGCTGTGTCATTAGAAGTATATGGAGTATTCTGGTAAAGAGTTCTGTCATAATTAAAAAGGCACTCAAAGAAAAAAAATGAAAAAATGAAAAGGAATAAAAATCTTAAGGTTAATCACACTGTGGAGCAGTAAGCCTAATAATCTTACAAATACATGTCTTTTTGAATAAACTCAAGAGCATAAATTTATTACTACAACCATCTTCTCTCCAAAAATGCTTATCTTCATTCCAATCAAGGTTCAGTTTAAATAGAGTTTATTTAAATATAGACACTCTCATCTACACATAAGAAAGTCCAGCCTGAGTGGAAGAATGATTTAAACTCAATTCAGTTGAACTGCCAAGGTATGGATAGAAATTCAAGCGATAATAGTATTCAAGATTATGGTCTTATGGAGAAGACAGATTGGGCTATGTTTCCGTGTTCATGCTTCACTACATGACTACTATTGCTTGAGTTAATTCAATTATAACTCAAGTCAACAACTCAGTAAAAATCAGTTCCATAATAAGGACATCATGCAGACAAACTATATAGTATTACACAAATGCACTTTCTTCTAAGAAAATTTTATGTCGTCAGAGTTGAGTAGGAAATTGTTTTTCTACACTGCCTAACTGTTCAATTTCAGAAATCTTCCTATTCTGTGACATTTGGAAAGAAAGTTCCTTCAATATTTTCATAAAANGTTATATTCATGTGTTTTCATATTTAATATGTGCCCATCTTGTCATGTCACTGCACATTACTAAGAATAAACTGCTTCCATCATTAATACTCTCCCAGGAGATATTTATACACATTGATAACATCACCCTTGAACCTTTTCTTCTCCAGGCTAAGCGGTTCCAGCTCTCNGTATTCTGGTAAAGAGTTCTGTCATAATTAAAAAGGCACTCAAAGAAAAAAAATGAAAAAATGAAAAGGAATAAAAATCTTAAGGTTAATCACACTGTGGAGCAGTAAGCCTAATAATCTTACAAATACATGTCTTTTTGAATAAACTCAAGAGCATAAATTTATTACTACAACCATCTTCTCTCCAAAAATGCTTATCTTCATTCCAATCAAGGTTCAGTTTAAATAGAGTTTATTTAAATATAGACACTCTCATCTACACATAAGAAAGTCCAGCCTGAGTGGAAGAATGATTTAAACTCAATTCAGTTGAACTGCCAAGGTATGGATAGAAATTCAAGCGATAATAGTATTCAAGATTATGGTCTTATGGAGAAGACAGATTGGGCTATGTTTCCGTGTTCATGCTTCACTACATGACTACTATTGCTTGAGTTAATTCAATTATAACTCAAGTCAACAACTCAGTAAAAATCAGTTCCATAATAAGGACATCATGCAGACAAACTATATAGTATTACACAAATGCACTTTCTTCTAAGAAAATTTTATGTCGTCAGAGTTGAGTAGGAAATTGTTTTTCTACACTGCCTAACTGTTCAATTTCAGAAATCTTCCTATTCTGTGACATTTGGAAAGAAAGTTCCTTCAATATTTTCATAAAAAACAGAGTTTGAGATACATATTTTCTCACACATTTCTACTCATGTAGTCCAGGATACAGTGCAACTTCCTGGAAACCAAATGAACCAAGAGAGAATCGCCTAATCACCGAGCCTGAAAGGGATCTCTGGAGGTTCATCTACTTCAAACTCTGTTCAATCAAACCCAGATAGTACAATGTCCAGGACAGTATCAAGTCAGGTTCTGAAGAGTGGGAGACTGCACAGTCTTTCTGGACAACTTGGNCTTGAACCTTTTCTTCTCCAGGCTAAGCGGTTCCAGCTCTCAGACTCCCCCCTGTATGTCATACACTCCATTTCTTTGTCTTCATGACTCTTTGCTGCCCTCAATTCATGATTTTCTTGTAATGGGGAACCCAGAGCATGACACAGGACTCTAGATATGCTTTCACTAGAGGTGAGTAGAGGGCAAAGATAACAGTCTTTGACAAAATAGTAGTATTTTACTAATTCTATCCAGCATGTTCTTGTCCTTTTTTTGCTGTAAAGACACACTGCTGGTTTGTGGTGACCTTGTTCTCCAGGTTGCCCAGGCACTTTTCTGCCCATCTGCTTTCCAGGGTGCAACCTTCAGCATCCTTCAGCTAGTTTGAGGTTTTCCCTGTCATTTGCCATCAGGTCCTCTGACCCATTCAGCAGCAGACCCACACTTTCCCTTGCTTGCTTTTCACTGCTGATGTACCTGTAGAAACTTTTCCTGTTGCCCTACCCATTTCTCACCAGATTCAACTGTAGATGAACTTTGTTTTCCTAACCCAATCCTTCCATGCTCTGACAGTATTTCTATTTTCCATCTGGATCACTTGTGCCTACCTTCACTTCTTGTATGCTTCCTTTTAATATTTGAGCTTTATCAAGAGGCCAGTAGTTCTCTATTCCCTGTAGGCCTTCTCCAACAGTTACTTGATTTCCCCTTCGTTGGCATGCACTGTTTTTAAGCTTAGAGAAGGTGGTAATCCTTGGAAATCAACCAGCTCTCACAGTCCACTCTTCTTACCAGGACTGCATCCCATTGCTAGGAGATCCCTTAACAGGCCAAAGCCTCCTCTCCAGTAGCTACCATCCTGCTATTTCACTTTTGCCTCCTCATGATCCTGAACTCTACAAATCTCACCATGGTTGCAGTCAAGGCTGTGGCCCACGTTTAATTCCTCTACAGGTCTTCCTTGTTTGTTACATATCAGATCCACTTGGGAGCTTCTCCTTGTTGGTGCCTTAATTGTCTGCATCAAAAGTTGTCATCAAGGCACTCCTAAAACCTCCCAGGTCACATGTACCTTGTTGTGGGGTTATTCTACAGGACTCCATTCTGTAATATGAGACTTCTTCCAGTTCATCTTTGATCTCTTACCTCTTTCTAACAAGAATATCTGAAGCAGACCCTTACCACAACATCGCTGATGGTCTGCCGACTAACCCCAACCCAAAGCTCTCAGTTGGCTCATCACCTTGCCATATACAGACCTCCTTTTTTTTTGCCCCAACTCCCCTCTTCCCTTCTTAAAGAGCCAGTACCAATCCATCACAGCACTCCAGTCATAAAATGCCAGGCCTTCAGTCCCATGCTGACTCCTCAGAAGGACTTCACTAAAGTATTGGCTGTGCTAGGGTAGGTCTTTTTCAACTTCTCCTATTGAAACAATTGATTACCTACAACTAATTACTTCAGATGTGAGTGGAAAGAGACTCACTTTTGATCTATATAGACCAGTTACATGCTAGTTCTACTTTAAATTAAATATAAAACAGAATAGCACAATACGTGTGGAGTAAAGAGCAAGGAATTGCATTATTTTAATGAGAAGTCCAGTTCCTTATCGAGGCTAATCTTCATTGGATAACTCACCAGATATCTCCTACATTTGTATGGAAACTATCAGTCTTCACAAATTGTTTTCTTTTCTACTGATAGAAGTCAATTAAAAATCTCATCACATACATGTTATAGGATCCTGAAAACACAAACTGATACAGTCAGAGTCTACAATAATGACACAGTGTCATAATGCAGGGCATGCTCTGATGCAGAGTAAGTTAACCAGATCTGAACTAGGCTGCAATGACTCAGGAAGGATGGGAGTCTCCTATTGTATCCAAAATGTTGTATACAGCAACAGCAACTACAGTAAGACTCACTGGAGATGATGATTCAGCAGCTGCTCGTTGCAGTAGTAATTTCTACCAGGAAAAAAACTACTTTCTTGCTTTAGTTTTGGTCTGGGTTTTTTTGGAAGGGATTTTGTTATGGCTTGGGCATTTTTGGTTTGGTTTTTTTTTATTTGGTTTTTGTTTGTTTGCTTGTTTGTTTTGACTAGAATTCCATGAGGAAGAATGTTATACTGTTCATTAGAATCAATTTTCTAAGAGAGGAAAGGAACTCCTATTATCTGCCTAATTTATCACGAAATGGTCTAAAATGCTTTGCAGCTCTGACATGCTGCTTTCAGTGTTAAAAAAACCCACAAAGATTGGTTTAAATTGAAATGCACTGCAGGAGCTGATTGTCCAGAATGTTTCTAAGTGGGAATGACACAATGGTAATGGGAGTGTTTCACTGTGTATCATTATGGTGGGCAAAGCCAATCATTTATGTCTACTATGGCAGCAGAAAGAACATTCCATGGTCACAACAAAACTGCAGCTTTCACCACTGCCCAGACAAGACTAGATGGAACGAGGTGGACCTGAGTCCACATTTGCAGGCATCAAATTGCAGGCACAATTTGAAGTATTTGCTATACTACATTTGCTAGAGGCCAAAACAGGGAAGAGAAATAAAGAAGTAGTAAATATGATGCATCAGTCCTTAAGTTTTGTGCAGCTTGGGAATGGCAGCATTTTATGAAGGCTGTCTGACTTCTGAGCATCTCACTTACAGCATCTCTTTAATGCCTTTGAACACTGACTAATCACTCAGGCCTGGGAAAGGTATGGGATAAAAGAGAAGGAAAGGGATTTCTCAATGTGATATGTAAGTATGTATCAGAGCAGAGCTTCATGAATCCTCTAGTGCAAAAAAGGTTCAGCTTTTACTTATTAGACTGACTCAGTTCAATACGACTCCAAATAATACTGCTGTTCTGTCATACCAAGGTACTAAATTTTCAGTTAAAATACTTTAATATTTTGCATTAAACTGCAAAAATGCTTTTATATCTTTTAACATCTACTGACAAAAGTTCTGTGATTTCTAAAGATCATTTGTAGTTGTTTTCTGAATAATCTTATTTACTTCTTTGGGGTTGCACAAAAATTTTAATAACCCATCACTCTTGTGTATCCCATGTTTATTTTCTAGTTCATATTTTCTTCTGAAAACCCTTAAACCTAAAATGAATCATCCTGCCTCTGCTAAAAATATGTCCAATTTTTCTACCCCAACTCTCTTTCTTCACATTATTCCTTGTGCTGATGCTCTGAATTCTGAAGCAACATAATAGATGACTCACTTTCAGCTATTGATCATTGTCATCAATTCACTTATTGAATTTTGAGGTTCTTATTAGAAATTCACACACAGCCTCCCATTTGACCTTAATTCATATTTTAAATTATTTCTAGTTTATTGTTTCTATTTTCATTATTAAGCTACAATATTTTAGTGATACTCAAGTTACTACATAAAACCACTAGTGTCAAAAGTTATTGATGGGGTTTTTATGTAGAAGACAAAGCATTCACCTGCATTCTTGTTTTGAGTGCATTTAGTATGTAGGAGTAGTCACAAGATAGCCCTACCATTAGGCAATCCTTCTATTTCTTCTGTATATGTGTTCAGACTTTTTATGAAGGACTATCTGTTTGGTTCTAAAACTGCTACACTGTGTGCAAGCCCCTTTCATTATGTCTAGTTGTTGAATGTTGTTTTTTATATACAAATAAAAACCCCATGAACTTACATTTCCTGATCTTGATTTGATAACATATAAAAGAATATACTCATGTGTTTTCAGACCCTTGGCCCTGTCTCCTTTAAAAATCAATGACATTCCTTCTCCATCTGTACAGTTTTAGAGACATGCTAGATTTTTGTTCCCAGTTCCCATAGTAAATATTCTTGTGAGAGTAAATCTTATACACTAAAATTATTTTGTCACATATCAGTGAATCCCTAAAATTAGCAAAATTGCAGGTTATTGACACTGTTTGAAATTTTTGACATTCCATAAAATACTTTCTTTTCATGATTTTATTTCATGAAAAGTTTCTTTCTTCACCATTTCACTCCCTCAAGGTTATACTATGTATGACTTATGAATTTTCGTGTTTGCTCTTTGCTTGGTTTCAAATGGATTACTGCAATGCCATTTCTAGTAAAGGAATGGGACTTCATAATCTTTCTTTTGTTTCCTGTGGAATAATGTTAATTCTTTATAGTCTCAATCTTCTCTCCAACTTACTAAAATATTTTTAATTATTATTTAATTTCTGGTGTTCTTATTAATTTCATTTAGTTATTTCAGTGTACTGTTTAGGTCTTCATTTGTTCTGCAACCTCTTATCCTCAGACTGCTTTCAAATTGTAACAATATGGGACTCCCAAAAGCATCTCCAAATGTTATATTGATAATTTCACAGTATAATAAGCATTCTTTGGTTTTGATTCAGCAACAAATTGATGCTACTGGGAACATTTTATGAAGAGGATGAAACATGATGAATTTTCATTTTAGTCTTTCTTGAGAAAGAAACAGAAAGAGTTACTGATTTTTAATATAAAACATTTTTCCATTAAATCTTCTTTGAACCCTGCCACTTCTTGTCTAACTGTATGTACTTTAATCACTTATGATGTACTCTATAACACTAGCAGTAAAAAGTTACTATGGGAAAAATCTTTAGAACCAAATAATGTTATTGTCAGTGTTGTTACTGCCATTTATAACACCTGTGACTCACAGGAGAAAAAAAATTCAGGTTTTAAATGTACTAGCAGAAGAGCGCTTACCTTTAACAAGAGGCAGTGCCAGACCTTCCCCTTGGGTCACAACAACACCATGTGCAGCACTACAGGTTTGGGACAGCACAATGGAAAATCTTCCTGGTGGAAAAGGGCCTGGAGGTTCTGCTTAAAAGCAGCTGAACATGAGCCAGCAGTGTGCCCAGGTGGCCAAGAAGATCAATGGCATCTTAGATATCAGAAATAATGTAACCAATATAACCAGAGAAATTATTTTCCCTATGTACTCAGCACTGGTGGGGCTGCACCTCAAATTCTGTGTTCAGTTCTGCATTCTTTCACTTCAAGAAAGGCAATGATATGCTGGGTTGTGTCCAGAGAAAGGCAATGAAACTGGTGAAGGGTCTGGAGCACAAGGCTTATGAGTAATGACTGAAGGAGGTGGGGGTGTTTAGCCTGGAGAAGTGGCTCAAGGGAGACCTTATCACTCTTTATAACTACCTGAAAGGAGGTTGTAGCCAGGTGGGGATCCGTCTCTTCTCCCAGGTAACAAGCAATGGGACAAGAGGAAATGGTGTCAAGTTGTGCCAGAGGAGGTTTAGACTGAATATTAAGAAAAATTTCTTTATGGAGGGGGGTTGTCAAGCCTGTCAAGACCAGGCTGCCCATGGGAATGGTAGAATCACCATCCACAGAGGTATTTAAAAGAAATATAGGTGTGGCTCTTGGAGAGATGGTTTAGTGCTGGACTTGGCAGTGTTGGATTTACAGGTGGAATCAAAGGTCTCAAAGGTCTTTTGCAACCTAATTGATTCTATGTTTCTTCCTTGTTTAAACATAGTTTGAAACATAATTCTGATAACTCTGTCATAGCTTTGGTGTTCACAGTAGAAGGAGTACAACCAGAGTCATTTCAGTCAGAACACAAATACACCAAGAGGAAGTAAATCTTCAAATAATAGCAAGGTGTTTTTCTAGGCTCATATGAGGCATTGGTAAGGAATGGGAAAAAATTGAAAACAAAAGCAAATGAAAACATATGTGGCAAATGTAGTCTTATGTTAAAAAATGTGTACTACTATTTATCAAATAAATGACTTGGTGCAATTTCCATATTAGACTAGATTTATAGTTAACTATTGAATTCTTGGATAGTGGTCAGCAAAAAAAATATATCAGAAACAGAGACAGAAACCCTTTGAAAAATTCAGAGTGAAGGAAGTCAACACAACAAAGTCTTGTGTAACCCTATTAAAAACATTATTTCAACACAGAAACATAAAGTTTTGTATCCTTCTCAAATTTTCTTTCATTCTCTCTCTTCAACATTAACTGCTATGATTTCAGATACTATTCCAGATCTCTGTAAAAAGTAATCCATTGATAAAATTCTGCAAATTTCTTGGTAACAGCAGTATACTCTCACAACCAGTAATGTATTTTTTTAATGCATTTAATACCAAACTCCTGATTTTGAGATTTTTTTCTAATCCAGGCAATGTTCATTATCCTTGTGTAATACAAGCTACAGCTCTTTAATATCTTTTAGAATATGAGGTAATCAATATTTCAAATGACAGCTCATAGTCAAGATCTCAGCAAATATTTCCAGTTTGAATCACTGATTCATGCAGTATTAATATTTTTAAGTAGATCTGTGCAGAATTTTAGCCCAAGATAAATTTTGTGTTTCTCACTACTTTTAAATTTAGACTGATTTTTAAAAGCAGAGAAGTTCCCTAGAACTCAATTTTTAAAGTATTCTATTTTCAAGGAATCATGATCAATGTAAAAGTTGTAGACTGGTTCACTGGATTAGACTGCATGGAACTCAAGCAGAAAGCAGTCCTGCAAAGTCTTCTTGACTGCCAAATTTCCAGAAGTTTTGACAGAGTTACCATGTCCTTTGCATGATTTTACTGCAGTCTTGGCACCTTTGTCAAACTATGTGGAGCACAAGTTTTGTGAGAAACATCTGAAGCAGGTGGAGTTGTTTCTCACAGAGAAAAGGAGACTCAGGAGAGGCATTATTGCTTTATTTTTCATGCATATTGCTTATTGATTTTTATTGGATATTAGGAAAATTTTCTTCGTGGAAAAGGTGGCAAAAAAAGCTGAGTAGGGAAGTGGAGGAATCATTGTCAAAGGAAGTACTTAAAAAACATATAGATGTGGTGCTTAGGGATTTGGTTTAACCTTACTGATTCTATGACTCTGTTTCACTCAAAAATATTTACCTCACTGCACTCTCAGCATAAACTACCATGTAGTGTTTTTGGGAATGTTTATTCATGGATGAACACTTGTTTTTTGGTGTCATCCACAAGAAAAGAAAAAAATGTTAATCAGCTATACCCTAATTGTTTTTCTTAGACGTTCATGTAATTATTTTGAGCCCTGTAAACTCTCTAAGTACTTCAGCAAACTTAAGCTAATGAAATACTGGAGGAAAATAAGCTTTAATAGTAAGCATCATTTCAGAGGAAATAGAGTGCCTTAGGAAAATGTCAGATGCTTCTGTCTAAGAAATCTCCTCTTGTGAAGATAAGTCCACATGAGTTTAAAATTGTATATAAAATCCAAGTTTTCCAATATTAATGAACTTGAAAAAAATGTCTTTTATAGAATAGGTGTGTCAGCCTACTGAGAAATCACAGATTTCCTATAAATTCCCATGATGTTTGCAAAGAAAATAGTAGAAATTCACATGGAAAGTAACAAACATGCTAAAACACAAGAGACTGGATCAAATGTAAAAACTCTAGTGTGATGAACATTTACTTTTAATGAACATTTGATGAATATTTAATAAATTAAAGCTTATTTGGTATATCAAATCAATCTCTGTTTTGAGGCCCCCCATAAAGAACTGTACCATTAGGAAAGCTAACACTGGAATAAGTAAGTTGAAGACTAGTTTTCATTTTTACTTGAAGTTTGATACTTGGGATGGGCGCACAATATCTGACTCAAATATTTGCTTTTCAAGGCTCTGTGTAATCTGGTTTTCCTCCACTCATATGTAGGGTAGTGAGGTTCCCATACATTCTAAGTGTTAAACTATTTCCAAATTAATAATCCACAATTTTATTATTTGCTACATTCGTAATGGAAAAAGAATAAGCTTTTCAGTGATAATTTACAGTGATTAACAGAAGATAATCCCTGCCACTAAAAGGGATTGGGCTTTTTTAACCTCTCCCTTTATACTTCATTACTACTCAAGTTATGAGACACAGACACTGTAGCTGAGTCTATTGGCCAGCCTTAGGTTTGTACATCTATAGGAGATTGCTAAGATGTGAGTATGAAGAATTCTGAAAAATAAGATTTCAGACAGGCTTGACATGGATGCAACAGGCTAAGAACATGATTTCAGCATTTTTCAGTATATAGCCCACCAAAAAGACTATGCATGTCTTAACACTGGATCAGTCAAAAACCTACTGACACTCAGTAATTCTTGTCAATCAATCTTTAAAGTTCCTTTATGCATCTTTTAAAATTTTCCATCTTTCATCTCCTTTTTCTTGCTTCCTAAGTTTTTACTAATTAGAATTTTTCTAACATTGGCTTTTTATCCTGAAGTGTTAACATTTGCAGCAAGTATGTATATGCAAGTTAGATGCAAAAACTAAATCTTTCATTTACACTTCCCTACTCTTAATGTTTATTTTTTTTCTTACTGGACAGACTACGTGACTAATGTGTCTATTCTGGAGCAGTCAGAGGTCACCAGCATTGAGGCCGTGCTGCTGAGAACGCAGCTGCGCTGGGCAGGGCACGTCTCCAGGATGGAGGATCACCGCCTCCCTAAGATTGTGCTCTATGGTGAGCTTGCCACCGGCTGCCCCAAGAGAGGAGCCCCAAAGAGGAGATACAAGGACTCCCTCAAACAACACCTCAGCCTTGGCCATATTGACCACCATCAATGGTCCGCTCTGGCCTCCAATCGGGAGGCATGGAGGCACACCATCCATAACGCTGCTGCTTCCTTTGAGAGTGCACGCAGGATCAGTCTGGAAGAAAAAAGACAGCACAGAAAGAACCGTGCCTCGCCAATACAGCCTGTAGAGACTTTCCACTGTGCCTTTTGCAACAGGACTTGCCTGTCTCACACTGGCCTTTTTAGCCACCAGCGCGCTTGTAGCAAGCGTGGGGAGAGCCCTTCCCTAATCTTCGTTCGCGAAGCCCAGCCATGATGATGACAAGGCATCCATTAAAGGTGAAAATAGAAGTTAAGTGTGAAAATTTTGGCACAACCTTTATAATGTATGTTTCTTCAAAACACACTTTCAAGGTCATTCACAATAAATCAGTAATAAAATCTGTTTGAGCAGGTGCAGTGACAGATTGATTCAATTTTTGTTTAGTAGATCTAACACAATTGCTGTCAAACAGAGCAAAAAAACCCCACTACACTCACAATTTTAACTAAGTTCATTAAATAATTAAAAATGTGAGCAAGTTTTCAATTAAAAGTATTACTGTTCTGAATAAAACATTATCTAAAGCCACTTGATGAAGAATTAGAAGGTAAAAGGCCACAATTACGTTTCTAACACAAGTAATGGCATATACTAAAATAATGTATCACACCGAAAGATTTGCATCTGTTTAAGCAATTTAACAGTCTAGCAAATGCAGTAGTAAAAAAAAAAAAAAAAAGTCCCCAAACTGTTTTCATGATGTGATAGAGACCTGTTTAATGCTTTCAGCAATGGATAGTTAAGTATGTATTCAGTATCTCTCTCAGAAACAGAAAACTTGTAAAACTGGTGTGTCATATAGTCTATTAAACAGCAATTTGCCTATAAAACATGGACATAGTGCTTTCATCAAGAATAGTTTTGACTTTTTCATTCTAAAGAGTCCTTCACCTTCCAGTTCAAGAGCAAAAGATCCACTGATCTGCCTGAATCCCAGGGGAAGCCAGGCTTGAACACCAGCAAATGAGTGTAAAGAACACCCTTCAACACCTCCACGCACAAGTTTAAGCAAAGTTGCTGCTCAAATTTCTGTCATGCTCTGAGTCATACATTAAAAAAACAGCAGACAGTTGCCACCAAGCACTGAATAGAGACCAAGTCAGAAAGATTATGTATTTTCATTTCCAGCAAGTACAGATTTTCTTTGCCAAACGCTAGAACACAAAGCAAGGTGGAAGTCCTTGATTTCTATACAGCATGAACCAACAAAAACTGCTGTGTGTCTTCACAGTAAACACCTTCCTCTTTTTGTCTGCTCTGTCAAGAGAGTAGACATTTCCACCAGTTCGTTTTCTGAGTTTTCCTGAGTCCTTCCTTTGTAATTGCACATGTCAATAATGGTAATTTCTAGCACCAAAGCTCATTTTCACTGGTGCAGGCAACCCAGACCAGAGGGGAATAAAACAATGTGTGTGTAATGTTTATCAGGATGCACTTAGACTCCACAGTTGTGAACCAATATCTTCCCTCTGTGCACAGAGATCATGTACTCTGTCCTCCTGCAAAATAGTACTGAAAAAATAACACATCTGAGCATACATACATCCATCCTGCGTGCTCAAGGCTGAATTCACACTGTTTCGAAGATTTATTTTAATTGCTCCTCCTGTTACGACTTGATGTTAGAGAAATATATTTACAGCCCTTGTCTTCCTATGCTTCCTGAACACTGGAGGAGATGACACTGAAATTTCCTTCTCTTCAATTACAAAAACTAGAAATAAAATAGCTTTAAATTAAATGATTGTCTTAAAAAAAAAAAAAGGGCAAAACGAAAACAAAGAAAACTACCCCACCAAACACTTTTTAAAAAAAAGTCAATGGTCTCATAATAGGCAATAATTGAACAAGTAGATAATATACTTGTTTATCTCAAAAACTTCAGAAGCATCATTTAAAGAATCTTAGCCTCTTTTCTAAACTAGCCATTAGAACAGTATACTTAGGATTGTGCATATAATAAAGGGGAGCCCAAAATACTAAAGTACTGTGAGGAATGCTGTCCAAAGCAGTTGTAAAATGGAGTTCTGCTGTATGATATGAAAGAATTGAGTGCAGTCCAAGGCACCTGGAATCTCAGTGCAACACAGACATGTGGAAATAAAATTACTATAATGGACAAATCATATCCAAGGTAGCACTGAAATTTTTATCTAGGCCAAATAAACCTTTAATTCAGATGGAGCATAAATTCCAGAGAAGGATAAAGTAATGAAGTTAGAGGAACAAATTAATCTCTAGAGTTATTTCCCTGAACTAAAGTGAGCAAAGCAAACTCTCAGTTTGTCTGAAAGGTAATCAGTACCAGCCAAAACTGCACAACAAGATGAGCTCAGTCAGAGCATGGTGCTAACACTGGCAAGGTTATGGATTTGGTTCCCTGTGTGGACAATGCACTTGAGTTTGACTTGATACTTGTGAGTCCCTTCCAGCTTAGAATATTCTGTAACTCTGTATCAGATGTGACAAAATCAACAAATTTATGCTCCCTTTCCCAAGCACATCCATAGAGAAAGGCCTCTCTTCAAAGTGGGCACCTATTCACATTTACTGGAAAGGCAGTGAGATTTCACATTCTCCAATGTCCACATCAATTTTGTAGGCTTTGGGAACTTTCTTTTTATTTTTGGCCTGTTAAAACGCATCCAAAGAAGTCATAATTTCTGCTTCTTCAGAGAATATGTTCTATTCCAGCAGGAGGATCCACAATACATATTCTGCAACCTTCCCATGGCTATGAAAATAATTGAGTTTAGCTTCTGTTACTCTCTTCAAATGAGTGAGTTTTAGAAACCAATACAATTTAGATTTCAATCCATGTACTATAGTTTGGTTATATGAATTTGCTTTTATTTTACTTACTATAGAAAATGGAGTGGATGGAGGCAGGGGAAGGAAGGATATTTACCTGACATTTAGAATGACCTCTTTGTTTTCCGGAGAGAGTGTGATATGAGTTCACCGTTGGCACTCCACTAATATGCACTGATGCACCACCAGACAGTAAGGTATCAAGTTGAGGAAGTTACTCTTCCTATTTCTGATGATGCAAAGGGAAAACTGGACCAGTTTGCAAAAGTGGAAAAAAGAAGCCAACCAAAATTAATGTTCCTCCACTTACATCCACTCTTCATGCTGAAAGTCATCAGGTTTATTATCTTTACTTAATTGTGAGGTTGTGAAATGCACTCCCTTGGATTCACAGGCAGCAAATTTTCTTTAGCAACTTCCATATTAAGTAATGCAATCAAGTTTATGTTGTATTTTTACATATATGTAATAATACTAAAATTTTTACATATAGGTAATAATTCTAGTGGGAATAACGTCTGGGCATAACAGTAATTGAATGTAGAGTTTAGCTCTTAACTATTACTGTTATTGAATCAGCTTCTGCACGGGAAGTCCCTAGCAGAATAATCTTTTTTTATACGATGAGCTGTGGTCTCTGGTGGTCAGTCATTACTAGCCTGTTCAGCTGATAATTCATAATCCTGTGATTTGATAAATTGTTTCATTTT
>VXBX01006695.1:35265-83593 GCA_013400415.1 Scytalopus superciliaris | reverse complement strand
CCCAGCCATGATGATGATTATGCCAGATCCTTGGAAACCAAAGCCAGATGCTTTATGCATTTTAATTTTTTTAGTACCCTATGAGGACAACAAAAAAATCTCCATAAAAATTCTTTTTCTTTGGCTAAATGACATGTCTTTCTACGAACAAAAATATTGGCATCAAAAGCTGAATAGGCTGACTTTTCTTGCTGATCTACAGGTATTTGAATAATCTGACCACACAGAACACAACATAAAGAATTCTGACGTACACAACTAAGCTTTAAAAAATTACATTTCTGACTGAAGATTTAAAAACATTAATTTAAGAAATACAGCAGAGTGCCAGTGTTAAATGAAGAAAATATTCTGAATTGTAATAGGAGTGCCAATTCGGTATTGTTTCTTTCTTTGAAATTTCAATGTTATTTAGAACAACACTGAAACAATTCTTAAATTTATTGCACTTATGCTTAAACAATTATTTCCACTTCTGGTAGTTCAGAAACTCTGATCCTAGTATTCTTTCTGCATGCTTGCTACAGGATCTTGCTGGAACTATGTGAAATACTTGTTTGGAATAACCAAGGCTGCCTGTCTGAGTCCAAGATTTATTATGTTTATTAACCATACTTCATGATAAACATATGTCAAAGTCAAGTATATATGAATTCTGTCTTGTGATCTGGTGAAAATCTTTCTTAGACAACTTCAAAAGAAAAGGAATGGGGGGAAAATTAGACAAGGACAGAAGGCAAGTGAAAAACAGAAGGTCCGGTTAAAGGTTGAAATCATCACCTGGTATGCTGAAGATCCAAGTATTTAAAGTGGTAACTCTTTCTGATCTGGAAAGTCAGTTCCATACTGGGATGAAGAGAAGCAGTTTTCGTTTCAGTAAAACGTACAATTCTCCCAGCCACTATGGTCACAAGACTCTTATCAGTAGATCAGCAGGCATAATATTTCATAGTCTGGAGAAATAGAGTCAGTCTTAAGTCTTAAACCTGTCCAGAAGGGATTCCTGAAAGACACTTAGTCTGACCCCATACTCAAAAGAAGGGCTAACTTCAAAGTTAGACAAGATTGTTCAGGGCCTTTTGTGGTCCGTTTTTCAATATCCGCAAGGATGGGAGTTGCTAAGCCTCTGCATACAACCTCCTTCAGTGGTAAATTCCTTTCATTGAGAGTTTATTTTATTTTCCCCTAATATCTAATCTGAATTCCTTTTGCTGCTGCTTCCAGTTGCTGCAATTTATCTTTCCATGCATACCTCTTTCCTCTGAGAAGACTTTTACTCCCTTTTCTCCAGTCACCCCCCATTAGGTAGAAAAGACTGCAAACAGAACCCTGTAGGCCTCTTGCCTTCAAGCTGAACAAAGTTCCCTCAGCTTTTGCGTACACCTATACAAATCATATATATGTGTGTACAGATAATGTACCTGTCTTGGTGGCATTCCACTGGACTCTCTCCAGTTTCTCACTCTCAAGGGAACAGAACAGGACACCTCACTCCAGATTCAGCATCATGGATGACAGTCAGAGGAGAATTATCATTTCCCTTTGGACTGCTGACTACATTCTTGCCAATGAAAACCTATCAGTGGTTAGTGGTATCACCTCAAGGGCATATTTCTTTTTCATGTCCAGGTTGTTGTCCACCAGAGCCCCCAGACTGCAGACCTGCTACACTGCTAGTCAGTCTGCAACATATACTGTTGGATGGGATTATTTCATCCCAGAAAGGATTTTGTATTCCTCCTCTTTTTTTATATGACTGGAAAAGGCTTCAGTGGGGACTTCTTTCTTAATATGCTCATTCTTTTTCTTTGAACAGTCCTAGAATATCCTTGAATTAAGACACCATTGTGCACCCATACAGTTTTAGCACCTAAAAATATTCACAACAAGTATGTCTCTCCTCTTTCTACAAACTTTGGTACAGTGTTTCCACAATTTCGATATTTTATCTAATAAATCTTTGGAAGAAATGCAGTAGAAGCAATATATGATTTTATATCTGTCCAGTATTTTTTGCTTTTTTTGTCACTAAAGCTGTCTCCTTACAAAAGCATTTAATCCAATATTCCAACTAAGGGTAGCCCTTTTAAATGTAACACAGTCAGGCAGCTGCTGTCTTAAAATGTGAGTTTTAAAACCATCTGCTATCAGTGACATCTGCCCATGTTTCAGTTGGTAAATGCTTTTCCTTTTTTGCTGGAATGATGCTGCTTTCTCTCACCTATTGCAAAAATATCATACAAGCCTGGAAATATTAGAGAGTTTCCCATTCATTTATATTGCAAGCCCACAGGAACCTGTGGATAATGTCACTGTTTGGCAGCTGGCTTTGCATATTTACATATATATGGATGGATGGATTTTCTTTTCAGTGTTAATTTGAAAAGGAATTTGGAGGACTGATACACAGAACTTTGGTACTAGTTTAATTTAAATTCTTGAAGCAAAATAAAATAGCAATCTATCAAGTCAGTTCTCTTAGGCAGATTTTTCCTTAGAGTGAAAATGACCATCTTAGTAAGTCAATAAATCAGGTTGCAGTTTGGTCTATGCAGTCTCTTTGGAAGCATCCTTGTTACACCAACGAAACTGACGCCCTTTGGACATAAAGCTTCTCCTGAAAACAGCTAGTGAAATGCTTTACCAACATTGTGCTGCGCTGTAATATAGGGCGAAATACATTTCTATCACAGGGCTTATATCAGTATGACTTCTGTTTGCAGAATCAATTTAGTCCAACAATGTTAGCATCAAAAAGCATATAAATCACTGAGAGAAGGAAGTGAAGAAATGGTCTCAAATACTGTAAGTCAGAGCATACCCATAATCATTATGAATGAAGAAGGGGGGGAAGGCAAAAAGCAATTAAAAAACCCAGTATTTTGATTGTGCTAATAGTCATGGTCCAAAAAAATTTACCTTAGGGAACAGCTGAAAAATTAAACTATACAAATCTTGAGTATTTCACACAACAAATATGATCAAAAGCTATGTCAAGATCTGTCCAAGCTGCTTGTTAAAACCCTTGAGAAGGTTATTCACTGTTTTATCGCATATTTTCAAAATTCAGTGTTCCAATTTACCCTACCTTTTTAAGAACTCTTTAAAAACTCCCTTTTGTTTGTTAATTTGCAAATTGAAGTTAAGATCCAATATATTATTTCCATTTTTACCTCATATTGCAAATACTGCAATCAGAAGTGACTAGAGTGTTCAAACATTTTTGAAAAGAAATGGTTTCTGCCTAAATTTAGGCCTTTAAAGGAACCTTGAGTATGTTAGACTATATAACAAATTACAATTTCTACTTTGTTGACCTGACAAAGGTTATGATCAAGTCCAGGAAAGAAGAAATCATAGCAGGAAAGATGAAAGACCCCTGAGTGGAAGAGGTACTAACGGCCTTTACAGTAATACAGCAGCAAAACATTTAATTCCACAGAGCTTTCCACAATTCTTTTAATATTTCTTCTTCCTTTATCATAGCATAATACCTGGCTTGACAACAGAAATGCCAACAGTTAGGGTTCTATTCTTCAAAACGTCATGCTCTATTAACACTTTTTCTGTGGGATTCACTGTGTCAAAGAAGGAATCGCCAAGGAGTAAGGTCTATGGTTGTCTTATCACTAAATGCCTCTTCTCAGTGATGCACATATGATGAAGTACTTTTAATGCCATTTCAAGACAGAAAGTTTGAACAGGTTAGTTTTATGTTAGGGTGATAGGAAGCTAGTTCTGCACATGTCAGGTGTTTTATACGTAAAATAAACACAACACTCTTAGGTGTTTTAAAATAAAAATTATGTAAGTCATAAATGCATGAGGGCAGCTCTTCCTGCTGTCATTTTGTTTAAAGACGTTTGACTAAGTGCAATTGTACATGACAAAATTATTCACATACATGCACTTGTATTACCTGTACTTCTGATGTATGCTGGCATGAGCGCTGCTCTCACAGTGCTTTCCAGGATGCACAGGAAAGGAATGAAATGAGGATCCTGAGTAGATCACTGCTGAGGCCCATTGCCTCCTGGGTTCCCATGGAGCTGCACTGCCTCTACATTTATACTATACTTACATACCTTACCTGCACACATTATAAGGCTTACATGGAAACCTGCTGTAAGACAGTACTGCCAAGGAGTATTTGGATGTTAACAAAGTAAGGAGTGAGGTTAGGCACCTTATGTGCTGGATTTTGAAAGGATGGAGGGAGGCTATTTTTGCTGACATGCTTTTTTCATGCCCTGCTCCTCCACCATTGGGACTGGCAGAGAACTTAATTTGATCCACTGTGCACATAGTCTGTGGGGGGAAAAAAAATTACAGCAGAAGCCACATTAGGAGGAGCTTATTAACAATGTAGAATTGTTTTATAGAGTGACCTCTCCAGTGCTGAGCAAATATTGGTTTTGGAAAATGAAGTGGAAAGTTTTACTATTGTTGTCATTTGACTGAATTGTATAGTACCATGTTTACACAGGGCTCTTATACTGCCTCAAAAAATTATCAGTAGTACTTGTGCATGTTAGGAAGAATGGGAAAGACAGATGTTAACCTATGGGAGAAACCTGTGTGTGAACAGCTACATATCAAGATGACTTTCTTCCATTTTTTTTTAACCCACAGCTACGTAATGCCCTATAAAAACTCTAGAATGTAACTGTGAGAATAGACTTAAAAGTTACTTCTTTTCCATTTCAATCCTTTAATTTTTCATCCTTCAAAATATTCCTTCTCCTTAAAATATTTCTTCTGCTAGGAACCAGGATTTAATAGTTACATGGAAGCTTTGAAGAATAATTTTTTGACACTTAATTTTCCTTACAAACTAGTAGTAAGATTCTCTTTCTTACCTCTGTTTTATATTGGAAAAATACTGAACAGCAGTAAATAAAGTGCTTCCTGCTTTGTACAAGTAAGAAACAAATTGGACCAGCTATTTAGATGCAAAGATACATCTTAAGAATATATTGGAATAAATGGAGAGATTCCTAATAAGGAAAGAGGGGGTGCACTTAATAGAAAGAGCATATAGAGACCCTGACTGTGGCTAATGTGCATAAAAAATTCAGCCTGTCAGATCCTCACTTTTCTAATTCAGTAATCTAAATAATTTATTTGACATTTTAGCTCAAGATGACCTTTCTTGGGAAAAAATTACTGTTTTAAACTTTTAGCAAGTGTAACCACTGCAGAGGAATGCTGTTGAAGTCTGCATTTTCCCAAACGAGTAAAGGTTAATCTTGTACAGCTCAAACACATTTCTGACCCTTTTAAACAAGTTCACAAAAGTAATTTAATTTTTTTAATATAATTTCAATTATATTGCAATATTTGTGTTAAATGAGCTTCCTCCCTCCTCCCCTTTTATTTCTGTTGCTCAGAAGCCATTTATCCATGTGTTCTGATGGATTTAGGCAAAGGATTTGTTTTGAATGAGTAAAGGTACCATTCTACCAAATGTTACTTATAAAGAAAGTTCCATAAATCAAGTGAAAATACATGGTAGATTAATAGGTGAGTAGGTTAAAACAGCCACTAGTAATAGCAAAAAAATGAGTGTCCAGAGGTTCACAGTTCCCAGATTGGTCACTTGACTCAAGTAATCAGCCTCAGAGCTATGCCACAAAAAATGATCATGTCTGTCCCTGGATTCTCTTCCTCTAACTAAACAACCCCATATTTTGCAGAGGGCATTTCAATGGTTCTACTGAAGGACATTTAGTGTAATTTTACTTGGCTATTTCTGATAATTTATCTAAGTTTCCGACAGGTCACTAAAAAAATCTTTCTATGTAAGGATTAATATACCCCAATTGTACATAATAAAGGCTATAATTCTCTCAGGGTGTTCAGGTGACTTTATAGGGGTACATTATTTATTATCAAAAATGTGAATTTACTAGAATGGCTGAAATATCACTAAGATTTCAGACTCTGTGCAAAAACTGCAGTGCAGCTGTCAGCTGTGAGAGGACCTAAGTAACTAGCTATCAAAGAAATGGATGACCAGCAGTACTTAAGCCACTCATGAGACACCAATGCAAGGTCTAGTCTTCAGATTGGATCTTTTTCCCCTCTGTTATTTCCCTCCCCCTGATTTGCATCATTCGTGTGGTTTCATATCATTTTATTACTGATATTGGTGTGAAACTGGTAGTCAGTATGAAGCCAGTCCAAGTTTGATGTCAGAGGAGAAGCCGTGCATTCATCTCTGCTGTGATATTCTCTCCCCATGTCTCACTGATGTCAGTTAGTGCTTTCTTTTCTGACATAACAGTAGGGGTTTGATCTGATACGCCCGCACACACCAGTGAAAAACTGCTACAAAAACAGGGAGCTGAATGATCAGTGAGGCTTCTGTTCCTAAGGCATTTTGGCAGTTTTAAAATCCAGTGTAAACGTATTCAGTGTCTTAAAGGCTTTCAGTATTATTAACTCTTAATTAACAGTACTGGGATTATCTATCTTGCAGATAGTGTTAGAATTGCAGATGTGACTTAGTTTGCAAGAGTTTATTGTATCAAGTGTGGTACTGTGCAAGACTATATTACTTCCAGGGACAACTTGTCACTGGAAGTGGCATGGCTGTTCTTGTACCACACAGGGACAAAACTAGTGAATGCTTCACCTCTTGCTACCATATTAAAGCAAAATTCAGCCTCCATTGCTCTTCCCCACATACCAGCAACAGGAAGCAGCAGGTAAAACCACCCCAACACAATATAGAGTGAATTTATAATAGCTCTGGCTGACTCATTAACAGTTAGACCATCGCATGTGCATCTATTGCAGTTGCTCCATTACCCAGGAAAATGGAGACTGGACTCATGTGGTACCTACCCACATTCATTTAAGGCATGCCCACAGGCTACTTTAAGGCATCCAATTTTACAAAAGATGGCCTAGAGTTTCTGGATAGGTAGCAGTTTATGCATGTATTTTTATATCTGACATGCTTTTGAAAGCTCTCAGCCTTCTCAAGCAGATGACTAGACATCATACTCTTGTGGAATTGTACAATTAATAAAGTGTTATGTGGTGCCATATTTATGCAATGTGAGTGGTTTTCACTTTATGCAAAATAGGAATAGTAATGTTCACAAAAGTATTAGGCAATGATCACTCCACTGTTAAACTTCTCCAAAAGAGAAAGGTTTCTGTTCCATAGTTTTATTTAGTATTATTCAGTCTGAAAACTGCTACAAAGGGGCTGATTTTGGTAAATCAAATTGTACTAACAGGATTAAACTGAGAATTCAAAACTGGACACTTACTAACAGGAAAAAAATGCTTTCAGCACTTTACTGGGTAAAGCAAATAAAAGGGAATTGTGAACAATAAATTGCATAAACTGAATTTCATTGCTCTTTGGCAACATTGCAAAGTTAGTGGCTGTATGAAAAAGCACTGGTATACTAATACTGGGGAGAGTGGAATCCTGCTCCTTTGCCAAAAATGACCTGAAGGTAATGTCATTGCTTACTGGGTGCTAGCCGTGGTTTCTTGTTCTGTCAACCTTGTACTAGTTCTGTATCTTCATTTCTACTTGTACCCCAAAGAAGTATGAACTATTTTAGATTATAAGACAGAATTTCTGGAGTTGTAGTACTGTTTCTTAAACCAGTGGATAGTATTAGATGTCTCATTAAGATTCAGAGTTAAGTGTCGATAACTGAACAGTCTCAGACAAGGTTTATCTTTGAAATTAGTTTTTCTTTGCTTTTAATTTTATAAATGTGTTTTTGACTTATGATTCAAGTATGAAGAAACTCTAGCTCTCTGTTCAGAGAATACCTTAAGAGGAGCAGGACTACTCAATTTTTCTCTAAGCTCATTATGTAAATTGTTGGCCTGTAGCCCAAAGGCTGAGACACCTGCTGGCTCTGAATGACTTCTGAGGACCTCAAGTCTGGAGTTGCATTAGCAATCTAAAGATTAAATGCTTGTTCCTCCTCTTAACAGTTCTCTATTACATCTAGATTTTCTGTGTTGTAAACCTGTTGTATGCAGTATCAAGGCTCTGGGAATGTCATCATGATAAAATGGTAATGAAATTATGTTTAAATATTCTTACTTGTTTTCATCCTCATTATGCAAATCGCATGTCTTATAACTGTCTACCTATCACTTCTAAGTTTGGCTGGTTCTCACATGGCTTTTCTTGGAAGATGTTTCTAACACTTTTTTCCAAATTAATTTTCTTTACCCTTATTCATTTCCTATGCATCTGTGATGTCCGTGAGTTAAGTAAAAATGGCTTAGGGCCTTGGTGGTAATGTGACAGATGGTGATGTTTATTCTGAAGTTATTTAATAGATATCTCAGTAGTCGTCACAGGGAAATACACAGAGAGAAAATACCAAAGTACAGAAGGACTGGTCTGCTGTGCTTTTGGATTCTGATGCTGAAGGGCACTTCTTGGTATTCCTGCTTCCGATTCACTTAGCAATGCAACCAAGTTGTATTGAGGAAGATGGCATTATTCCTCATGTTGATTTTCAACCTGCAGTGAAAATACAGAATTCTCAACTGTCCAACCATTAGTTTCTATGCAGTGTTGTGACTCCTCCCTTCCTTAAAGCAAATAATAAGAAATGCAAGTAAGGCCATTTGTAAACTGGAAGAAACAAGGGGAAAATATTATCAATGGGTAAATGAACTCACAGGAAGGAAGCTAACAAATCCATTCTGTCCCTTTGCATAAGAGGGAAGGATACAGTCCTGATTTGTAACACGGACACATGCATTTCTGAACATCCATTAAAATCTCTATTATTCCTTATGTGTAAGGCAGAGATATGACCTTACATTTGAGGGCAGTATTGCACTCAAAGGTCTGGCATGAAGACCGGTTAAAAGCACAATAGATTGCTATTTGCTGCTCCCCAACTCATTTGGTTAAGGTCAAGAAGCTCCTTGTAAACACATAGTATGATTTCCTAAAAAGGCACCTCGTTCTTTATCCCACTGAATGGCACTGTGACACATAAAGGTCAACCTCAGCAACCATTAAATGAGCAGCTACTTAAGATGGTAAAAGGCAAAACTGGTTTCCAGATGCAGCTGGGAAAAGGCTGTAACCAAGAACTCTAATCAGATACTGAATCCCAGCAGTGTGGTTTGAGCTACACGTTGTATATCTGCATTTCTGATAGGGGTCTGGAAATTGTATCTGATTCAGGTTTGTCTTATGACTGTATCTCCTATAATGTGAAAATGCAACAAAATATATTGTTCAATTTCCAGTCACTGTTATTTTATAAAACTATAGTAAAACTACTTTGTGGCTCAAATTACCAGAATATTCCTAGGTAACATGTTTGTGGAGTAGAATAGGGACATTCTTACACTTGTGTTGTTCATCAGTAAAGATGTCATAACATCTGTACTTGGTAAGTTGAAGTGGAGCACAGCTTTGGGGTCTTAAAAGTGATCTAATTCTTACTGGTGGTCGAAAATCTGAGTCCTCTCATGCAGCTTGAATTTAGGTAGCTGACAACCTTAGACAACAGAGGAGAGTTAGTTAATAGCTCACAACTTATAATTTCCAAGGGAGTTTCAGAGTAAGACCCCATGTCTTTGCAGCAACTGTGTAATATTAACAGCCAGCCAACAGCCTGATAATCCAGATGCCTAAAATTTGTATAACTGCTAGAAGTTTTAGTCTAAAGACGGTCTAAATATCCCCTAAAAGTAAATGTTATTACTTAATACATTTGCTTCTCTGATGTATACAAGAGTCTATAGATCTGTGTTGTCACTAAATAAACAGTAGTTGTTGAACCTTTGCTGTTTCTGACCTGTGATGGATGAAAGTGGTTGCTATTTTCTTTGTTATGACCATCACAGCTTGTGATTGTGGGAAATAAAACATTAACCTCAAGCTCTGCCTGAAAATTATTTACAAGATACTTCTACCTCTACACACTGGGAAAATACCAAAAACCAATTTTATATCAGAAGGCTGAGTTGCACTGCTGCTCATGAAAGAAAAAAATTAGTCTGGATTTCAATCTATTAAATGGAATGACTAAAAATGTGAGAGGTGGAATGCACCATGATCTATAAAAAACAAGGAGACAAGGTGAGAATAACTGGAGAAAAGCATGTACAATCTCTTATACCTGCAGCATATGTAAGTTCAGTCCATACTGGTAACAATACCAAGTTGTTATAAATCTGGTGACCTCTGTCCAGTTCACACTGCCAAACAAATGTTCCTTTTTTATGGAACTCACATCAATTTTAGATACTCAATACAATCCTTCTTGGAAATCTCCTTGTGACACAGCACTGGAAAGAGCTGAACTGTCCAGTAATACCTCAAGTTGCTTCCTCCATTTCTAGCCAGCTTGATACAAGTCTCTGTCCATGACATGTGAAAGCAAGTTTTCTCACCAGGGATATTAATTTCACCCTTTTCAAAGCTACTTGGTTTTCAGGGGTGGGGGTTTATACAGAGCAGTCCCCATGTTCATAGATACATATTCTGCCTGGAAATGGTTCATTCCTTCATGGAAATTATCTTCTTATTATTTCCCTGTCACACTACTCCTTCTTTCTTATTTAATGCAAGAATGTGGAGACATACAGGTTCATATGAAGTTAATCTTGAGGCTGAAGTAAACGTTTCGCCTAAAGTTCTCTTCCAAGAAGAGAAGCACAAGAAATAATACCTTCACTTAGGTTCATATATCTGCTACTGCTTTTGTGCAGCTGTAAGAAATTATTCACTAATTTATTTGCAATCAGACTATTTGATCTATTTGGTGGGTAGCCCAGTAGGTAAAGAAAACCACAGAGAACAGCCATTGTATTCAAACTTGGTACAACAGGTCAGGGACCAAAAATGAGAATGATAGCATGATTTCTATTAAATTGAAAAATCTAGCACTCCATTGTGCTATACTTTCCAAATGTCACTAAAACAACTTACAATACAAAAATTAAAATACCTGTTACCTGTAGTTGATGTTAATGTTCTTTCTTTGCAGTTTATTGAGTAGGAAAGGAAATCCAGGAACATGAAAATTTTTAGAGAGGTTTAGCAATTGCTAAGGGAAAAAAAGGATAAAACACAGACATAGGCGCTCACACAGCCTGAAACTTTCATTTCCTTGCCTTTTTTCTTTTTGTTTAAATTCTCCTGTCTTTTCTTATGTGGCTCCTTGACTTGATCTGAGACATAAATTGCCTTCAAAGAAGCCAAAGTTTTTAACCATGAGTTGTGGTAAACCAAGGACATTTCAGAAAAAGCTTCTCTGGACAACTTCTTCAGGTCCTCCCAAAAACTCAGCTATGAGGCAGTGTGTGTTTACACTGCATTTCCTCTGAAAAAACCAACAGGACAAGCACATAGATAAAACAACCAACCAACCAAAGCTTTGACAAATGTTTGGAGAAGACAGTTTTCACCTGAGGAAAATAGAGAGTGTTTTTAGACTGAAGGCATTCAGCCTGTTCTCTGCTATTCAGAAAGAAACAGGAATATTTCTGGTCCACCCTGCAAGCTGCTTCTCCTCCACATGGCATTCCTTCTCCTACACCATCACCCCCCTCTCCTGCCAGTCACACTTTGCTTAAAACCAATTCATTGTGGTTTGCTGTTTTATTTTATTTTTCCAGACAGAAAATGTACTGTTGTTCTGTACATGTTTTCTTGCTGTCATACCTTCCAGACGATTTTCTTCCTATTTTTGGAGGCCTGAATCTGCCTTTGGTCACAGTATTTGCTCCTCTATGGTCACCTCTGAGAAGATTAACCCTTTCATTAAAAAAGCTTGGCCAGGGTCAAACTACCGCCTGGCTCTGGACTCTTACATCCCTTTGATCTCCCAGCTATGGAGAAATTATTAGCAAATTCTAAGCCTTCCCATGTGATTTGTTTTTGTAAATTTGTAGAAATTATTCCTAATCCTATTACGTGGCCGAGGGCAAACCTGCATTAAATATATGAGACTTTTTGTTATGTGGCAGATGGATAATAAAGGAATGCTGAATGCAGCCCATTCCAAGTTATGGGAATCTGGACACTTCATCAGCATTCACTTAATCCTCTGCCATGGCCTATGCCTTTGATGAATGCTCTCATTTATGACCACTGATGCCACTCACTTAATTTCAGAGAAGAAAAATAATACCTAGCTGTTAATGTGAATATTTGAGTTTATGGCTGTACAATGAATAATTGTGACATTACCAAGGGAACATCTTCTTATACATTATTCACTTGTATAGACCACATTAACCAGAGAGAGGAAACTTTCAGTTTTGCATCTTCCATCTTCTTTGGAAGGTAGGCATCATGCAGACAAAAGTCAGTGTCTTAACCCAAATTCTAGCTGACAGTCCGTATCAGCCCTCACTATATTTTGCTCATTGTGGTGCCAATCTCCTATCTCACCAATGACATTTTTTCAAAGAAAGAGTGGATTTCCTAGAGACTCTACCCCATGCAACTTCCATGGTTTTTTATTGACTAGGAAAATGTATCCCTTCTTTTTTGCTTTAATAGTGTTGCCATATAGCATGTCTGTAAATTTAAGCTGAAAATTAAGACAGCACACAGGTTTCGTTTGTACTTTATAAAAATATGCATACCGTATTGATAATGTTCTTTTCTTGCATTTAAAAATAAAACTCATAAATAAAACTAAAATTCATAAAAGGAAATCTTCAGAGTTTCTCTCATTCATCAGCTTACAGCTTTCACATTCAGAATCATAAGGTCTGGAAAGCACATTAATTTATTTTGTAGAAATCTGTGTCATCTGAGGTAGATGGGTTTTTTAAGGATGTTTATACTGTATCTGATATCTCTTCAGGTTTCCTTATTTCACTGGAAAGAAAATGTGATTACATTCCTAATGTAAATATTATTTTTAATTGGAAACACTTCCATGTTTTAAAGTGTATTTATTTATTTTTCTGACTATATAGCAGAATTTAAGAGTAGGAGTTTGCTATGTTTTTATCCTCCTTTTCTGCAAGCGTAGTAATTTTAGTTGGTATTTAATGGTGCTAAAATTCTAAAAGTAGAACCCTGCTGTCCATTTTAGTTTGCATGTATAAAATTCAGAGGTAAATTGAAATTCTGGTAAATCATCAGTGTGAGAAATGTTTCTAGATTTAGTATAACTGTAATAAAAAAAAAACAGTTAAACATCTTTTCCTGGTGGGAGTTTTCACACACTGTAACTAATTCGCTTGAATCAACTAGAATATTCAACAAGAATAAAAATGTTTATTTATTTATAGTACGTTTATTGATCACTACTTCAAAATGTAGCATAGCAGCCTAACAGGACTCACTGCTGCAAAATGAATATTTATAGGGGTCCCGTGTGGAGTAGCTGCTTCAGTTACCCTCTTCCATATTGTCACCTTGTTTAACACACATGCTGTACAAGGCACATTCAAGATTCTGCACACAGGTTTAATTTTGTATTTGCTGTATGTAGCAAGGTGCCTATCAGAATACAGAGCTCTGCCAAAGTGGGAGATTTAATTTGGAAAAGGGATTGTAATACCTTGTGTGGTGTATCCATGTAATCGTAACAATCCAGGACCTATTTTTTAAGGTAGGAAGAAATGCAAACTCTTCTGTGATTATAAAATGATACAATAATGAAAGATTACAACTCAACTGACTTCAAGGAAAGCAAGGCATGGCCTTAATTTAGCATCATAATGGTCTGAGCTAAATTCTCACCTGCTTGCATCTCTATGTTCATTTCACATGCTTTTGTTTCCTCACCTTCCCCCCAGTCCCCAAGAATGACACTAACCTAAACATTTCTGCAGAGTTACAGTATTATTTCTAAAATATTCTATTCACTGTTAGCCCAAGTGTTCAGTAAAAAAAAGAAAATAAGGCATAGATTTACAGAAGCAGAAAATAAGAATACCAAGTCTATTAACAGTGGGTCAAATCTCCCAGCCCACCTTTCAGTGAAAATCTTCATAATTCCAGTCAGATATTTTATTTCAAATAAACAGCCCTAAAATTGACCTCCCCCCCAAAATTATGTTATTTGTTGACAAACGTCTAAACTGAAACCCAGAAATGACAAAAAATACATGTGGAAGAACTTTAAATATGGTTGGGGGGGGGGGAGCTTTATGTGTAGATGGTTGCTTAGATGTTTTGAGTCATTCCTTGGTATAAGTAATGGGCAAATAAAGCAATCCAGATTTGATCAACTTTTGGAACTTCCTCAAAATGTACGCGGTTTGAGAACTAGAGTCACAATGTATATTCCTCACCAGTATGACATCAATGGAAATGTATAACATTTACCTATGGTGTGGCCAATTTCCTTTGGCAGTAAACATCACAAAATCATCCTTTTTTACTATAATAAAAATATAAATGCTTCATTAGACATGATCATTTAAGGCTTTACTGAACAGCCAGATAGTGGTCAAGCTCCCTGTTGGCTATTAAGTACAGATCACTCTACAATCACAATATAAAATGTGTAAAAACTTCTTCCATAAACTCTAAATTGGAGGTGATTATAAAAGAAAGCAGAGGTGGTATAAATATTGTTATTGTTAGCCCTTAGCATTCAGGATGACAGCTGGAACATTTATTTTTTAGAAAGTGTAGGGCAGGGGGTGGGGGGTGGGGGTTTACCCTCTTTTTTACAAGCTGGTTGATACAGAATGAAAGGCTGTTCATTGAGTTTTTCCTTAGAATTTTAAAGCTGCTCCTATAAGGTCTCTTAAAAGAATTTTAAGTGAGTCTAAACAAAGCCATTGCTGAATGTAATATTACTTAAAGCCAATGCATTCTTTTCATATCTGGAATGAGAAGGTAACGAAACCATGCTGGTGTCATGGCTCTAGTCTTGCAGTCAAAGGCTCTTGCTTCAGAATAAAACATAGGGAAGGGTAAGATGTAGAATCAAGAGAAATTTCATCAGCCAAGGTACTGACAGTTTAGTACTGGGCACTGAAAGCAAACAAAAAATGGACTCCTGGCTACCTCTGTGGGTTTCATGATCGTAGAGTAATCCTCCAAACCCACAGACTGAAAAAATGCTTTTACTGGAAAGGTAGACACACTTGCAGCTTCTTTTACATCAGTCTGTTTTCCAGTGTGATTGTCTTTGAAGCATACAGCATATATCATGTGTGATAAATTATACTTTGCTGTAATGCTGCCTTGCTAGAATATGCTAAGAAAGCTTTGAGAAATATTTACAAATAGTTTAAGTGTCACAACAATACACCCATCACTCAGGCTTCCATCGATTTTACTGTAATAAGAGTTGTAATAAAGGATACCACTTTTAAGTATTATGAAAGTATTCTGTATAAGGAAAGATAATTGGGAGAAAAAATCCCTAAAATCTGTGTCAAAATCATTTTGCAGGTTCTACAATCACAGCTGTCAGAAAAAGTAACCACAATATCTCATCTAAGAGGAATTATCTGTTTCTGTGCTGTTACTGCTTGTATTTCTTTTTGTCCCATATAAGTAGTTAATTACTCAGAAAACTCAAAACTCAATTACTGCTACAATTTAAAAAAAAAAAAAAAAGAAAAAGAAAAGTTGCTATAAATTAATTTGAGATGTGTTGTTGGAAAGAACAACAGCCTTACTTTCCCATTCAGGGTAAACTTCCAGGTTGTATACCAGGCGTTAAATTCTGCTGCCTGTTACACAACTGTAAAACTGGTGTGATTCAACTGCCACAGTAAGAAGCCATTCAAATTTACATCAGTTTGAAAGAGGGAAGACTCAGACCTTCCCCCAGGCATTTGAAAGTCACTCCAATGTATTAATAAATGCTTGTCTTGAATCCAACTTTATGTTTGTAAGATCTTCCTTAGGGAAGGTAAGCAAGGCATTCAAAAACAAGCTCAGCTTTTTTTTCCTATTCACCTTTATCTTTGTTCTTTTTAATGAAGTGTGGAATATGCCCGCTACACTTGTCAGTAACAAGGGCCTGTTTTACCTTCTGGCATCAATGAGTGACATGGGGGTGAATTTAGCTTAGTTTCATTCTAGCAAGTTACTACAGCTGTCGATCCACACCACTTAGGTCTTGACAGAAACATAATCATGTTATATGGGTATATAAAGGAAGAAGTAGTTAAAGTATATTAGAAAACATATACACTGAAGTGGATCATTATTTTCAATCTAAGAAAGCAAGGCACAAACTGACGACTGTTTCTCCAGTTGAAACTTGCTTTTATTTGGTTAACCAAAAGGAAATATGGTGTAATCTATTGAACTCATGCTCCACCTCCCAAACATATTGTCTACCTTTCTACTAAAATGAATCTATAGGTTCAGTGACTTCTTCAACCCTTTCTCTAAAACTGAAAGTAGTACTTGTGAAAAGAAAAGCCTAAACACTAGCCACGTCAGTGTCAGGTTCTCAAATCTGAGGCTGACAATATGCATTACATTCTAGCTGCATTTTTAGCATAGCAACTGGGATAATATAGTCAGGTGAAATCTAAACTAATTTATCCCACCATCAAAATTCTTCCAAAGACCAATCTGCATTCTCATATTAATAGCAATGCTTAGACCTGCTGCCCTCCTACTGGGAAACTCGTGTATCTGTGGAGAGTGTTTAATTTTATTTTTTTTCTGGCAAAAGCAAGCAAACAGATGTTTTGTTTTTACAAATTAGGTGTACAAGAAGGTTTACATGCAGTTAGCAGAACTTTCAGAAGGAAATAGCCCTTGCATTTAATAACCAGCAGACAAGAATTGTCGGTTAATTCCAGGGCAGAGTGTTTGTTCGGATATGCTACAAAGCAAGCTGTGATGGAACTTGTAGGTCCCTGTCTAGTATTAAATTTTCAGTCTTGATGTGATTGTATTATTTTATCTCTGTGAATTTAGTACATTTGATATATGGTTATAGCCCAATAAATGTAACAATAACTACCACATTTGTATTCAATTTCAGAGGTCTCCTTCCCTCCCTCACACCAGCAGCAATGGGTGTGATCTTATAAGGCTCTGACTGTAAATAATCTGGTTAAATACAAGTTTACTGATGCACTGAAAATACAGAGTCACAGAGACTGTGGCAAGATTCAAGTCCCCAGAAGTGTCTCCTTGTCTCAGTCAAAGCAGATGTATTTGATTCTGAAAAAGCAATGCATAATCTATTTTTGTTTGCTCAATAAAGGAACTGTATATTTACCATATCTTTAGGGATTATTTTTATTGTTTTCAAGGAAATAATTTCAATGCTTACAAACTGTTGGATGACATTCCCTTGTATATTTTTAAATATGATATGCAGGGAAAAAATTTCTGGTTCTAATCTTTTTATTTAGAATAGAAAAGCTACGTGTAATCTCGGAGATGAAATACGATATCTTTATTAAAGTGGAACATTCTAGCTCTATTACACTTACAGGTCTGCCAGTATATCCATTAAGGAATCCATTTTTCAGACTTTTAACACTTGTCTGTATTCATACTGGAGAGAAACTTGGCACTCAGGCTTATAGCCCAGGAGCAATTTGTGCTGCTATTTACAAATGTCTCTTGGTATTCATTTAAAAAAATGTTTTTCTATTAAATGCCTGAAAACCATTTTGGTTATTTAAAATGCAAATGGGAACAATATTAAAAAGAGTGCTGTTGACTGCTGTGAGTCCCATGCTGTAGTCTGATAATACTTTTGCCATATGAAGTTTATCATATTAAACCATTTTAGAATGAGTTGAAAGTTAGGAGATGGGAATTTTTTGAGATTATAGAGTTTATATGCCCTTAATAGAGCTGCTTCTGTTCCTTGTTTAGCTAATACATACTTTAAAAATTGTGTATGTCCTCATTTGCACATCATAATCATCCAAAGATCCTTATAATGAGGTAAATAACAAGCTTTGTAAAAAAATAGCAAAACAAAAACCTATGAAATTATATAACTCAGTGGCTCATTTCAATACTGAATCTATTAAAAGTCTAACATTGAGCAAAATTAATTCTACCTTAAAATATTTTAGATTACAAATTAAAATTTAAAACTTTTTATTCTTCTTAAAATTAGTAACCAATTCTACCTAAATATTCCATTTTATCTTGGCAAAACATGGTTGAATCAAGGTAGCACAACCAAACTAAGTCATATCCCCTCTTGCAGTCTTACTGTTTGAGTGTAAATTTACAGAGATTTAATGCAAATATTCTTTTGCTTCTTTGTTTATACATTTTCATTTTAATTTGCTCTTTAGATGAAAGTCCATCTCTTCCAAAATTAAAATAACTATCACCGTTTTATTTCCTAGGCCATGCTTTTGTCAAGAAAGGCAGTACTAGATGATCCTTGAGATCCCCNAAAAAAAAAGAAAGAAAAAGATCTTTGTTCTCACCTGATGGAAGTTAAGGGGTCTAATGACTTTATACTCTTTTATATCAGCCAAGAGATTACTGTGGGCTCATAATAAATGCATTTTAAACTCTTAAATAATTTGAGATAGCTTAGAAACAGCATCCACTGTTATCCACTGATAACAGAGCTCATCAAAAATAAAGTTTTACTCTTTCTTCTTCATTTATATTCCTTTTTTAAGAATAAATAAACTTAAGATGATCAATAGAACTTTAAAAACTTTTTATCGGACTGTGCTTCTTAATTTTGTGTAAACTAGTGTAGTCTGAGCTGGAAGCACCGAAGAAAATGTTTCGAAGAAAAGAAATCCAAAGTCAAGTGTTCGTCATACCTTCAGGTCATTTCAGATTTTAGGGGGTTAGAAAAGGCCCATCAAGCTCCATTTAGATTTCAGGAATAATTCTTTAAAGCATTTCTGTAAACAAAATTATTCATAGCATAGGGTTTTTGTTCAATTTTGTAGTGCTGTTCCTCAGTTATGAAAAGTGTATAGGGTGTTTTTTTTCAAGACTACTTTTCACTTCTGCAAACCTAATTTTTAGTCTTGGGTTCTGAAAAATCAGAGGCTATTTTAGAATACAATAAAGAATAAAATGTGATCAATTGTAAGAAGTATTTCTGTGAAGTCTGAACAAAGTGGGAATCAGAATTGCAGCCCCAAGTATTTAAATAAGCTATTATAAAAGGAGTGCTAGAAACCATTATATTCTATGATTTCCTGTGAATAATAGAAATGCTCTCTATCAAGTATTTTTACTTAAATGGAATAAATGTTTGAGAGAGATGGTGTTCATCCATTGCAACCTTTCATGCCACTACTGTTGGTATTGTTATAACTTCATCTATTAAAAACATGCTTTGAAGCTATTAAAAATACTCTAAAACCTACAAAGAAGTGTAGTTTTAACTACCATACATTAGTATCTCCATCTTTTGCTAGTGTGTCATTTATGCTTTAATGACATCAGTGTAGAATCTCAGCATTCTTACACTAAAAATGCCTGTCATATACAAACAACATTATGGCACTTTTCGTATAATACACCTATAGTAGTGCTATTATTTAATGGTGTGCTTTTATATTGCTGAAGTTTTAAAGGATAAATGTGCCTACATCATACACTAGTCCTGGGGCTAGTAAATAGGATTACTTGCCGTTAATGAGGTGAGCAGACTTTCACCGCTTGTTATGATGGTCCTGATCCAGTACCACTGAGACAGAAGGAAGTGTCACATTTATGAGTGTAATAAGACCATAAGCATTCTCTGAGCCCCAGTTCATCAAACCTCCTGTTTACATCTAGAGCTGCTTGCTGGTGGAACACACTCATGTGCTGTAAATTTGGCTGAACATGGCTGGGTTTGCTTGGGCTTAGTTCTAGCTGACATCCACACTCCTCTTTCCTTTCTCCAAGGAACAACCAAATTAAGTATTTTCTTGGAATTTTAAAGTTAAATTCAGAAAGTCTGTCCCTTAGGACCACATTGTGGTCAAGGTTGCTGCTTAGACACAGGTGGGAATCTGACTCAAGTGGGGATCAACCAAGAAACACAGAGAGGAAAAACATTTGTTTGCAGGCATATGGAGTGATGTTACAAAACTACACATGCCATTGCCATTTCCCTGAAGCAGTACTACATAAAACTACAGCACCATTTCATTTGAGAGCACAGTCTATTGGATTTGGTGAGATCTAGTATCCAAAATGCATGTTTGCATCTTCACACAACATGACTAATATTTATGAATTGATGGAGAAATAATTCTTTGACTTAGAGTGTTCTGCATGCCAGAAAGATCTGCAGTGGGTTTCTGGATGGAAAATAGGCCAATAGAAAGATTGCTTGTGTGTGCTTTATTAACGAGTAAGGCAAAAAGTAAACACTCTCTCTTTGTAGTACTGGGTACTCCATTTAGAATATTATTTTCTGATCTAAGAATGTGCTTTTTAATACTGGATTACAACACACTTACAGAAATGTTTATAATACTTGTTTTCTTTTATTTGGGATTATGTCTTCTCTTTCATATTCTGTACAGTCATGGTTTGCATATTCTTTCAACTATGTATGAATTTATTCATTGTCATAACAAAGTGGATTTCCAGATAAAACATGAGGTTTGTTCTCTGGGCTCACATAACTTGCAGATTTCCTCCTCAAAAAGTAAATACTCAAATAAAAGCTTACCGAGAGAATAAAAAAATTCCTTGTCATTAAAATCTCTAATCCTTTGATTTATAACATATTAAATAATAATAAAAAAAAAGCCCACATTTAAATTGACTGGATGTGTAAGGAGTCTTGTGGCCACAGTGAAATTTGAGAAATGAAGGATAGGTGGATGTATCACATCACAGGAGAATGTATCCTTTAATAATGACATCAGTTTCACATCCACTAATGTAGTTCAAGTGCTGTAGGTTATTTAACTCCAATGGACCAAGCTTTCAAATCCAGTTAAATATCTCCTTGGCTTTCTTTTGGGAATGACATGGTACAGTCTTGGGAAAATGGGGCCCTTTTAATTCTGCTCTGTCACTGTTCGTACCCACTATGTCCAGGTCAATCTTGACATCTGCTGCAGGAGTTCCTTTCCCGGTGTTGGTTATGCAAATACTTGGTCACAACTCAGGACTGCAGCCAATTCACTTAGTACTACAGACTCTTCCATTCTTAAAAAAAAAAGTCTTGAAGCTGTTCCTGTATCTTGATATTAAATCTTAATCAGTTTTAATAAGGAGTATTAACTGGGATACATTTTCCCAGATTCTAGGATAATTTATTTTCATAAATAAGTGGATCATAGCTCACTAGTTAGCATACAAAAAAACTCTCTTCTCCATTTAGATTAACTCAGGTAATATGATAAAAGTGCAAGTCTGCCACTGTAAGAACTAATTTTATATACACTTGTAAGAGGTGTTGGTTGTTCCTAGGAAGCAAGTAGATGATTTAGCTGAGATGATGGGATTGTAATCCTATGACACTTAAGAATAGTAACTAACTACACATGCAAGAGAAGCAGTAGCAATTTTTGTACATTTAAACCCCCATTATACCTTCAAACTTACTGGTCTTTAAGCTGAGCCAGGTGGGATACTCACAAGAATAGAAGCCCTTCAGCTAACATGCATTGTTCAACACACACCTGTGTGTGTATTTGGAAAAGAAAGTCTGTCTTGTTTTGCTGTTGAGGCAGCCACAAAATGTCAAGAAAATCTTAATTTATCCATTAAAAAAGTAGGCCCATATTTAAGAGTCATCAGCAGTAAAGGAAAATATACTGAATCATTTCAAGTGCATGCTAATCATTTAATGTAATAAATGGAGCAACTCTAATTATCTCCCGAGGAAATGATTTCACACTAAAACAATGGAAATGAAGAGGTTACTTTGGGAGCATTATACACAGCTGAAAATTACTCATGTGAATCTAGAGGATATATAAAATAAATAGAAAGGATTGCTTATGCCTTTTCAGTAATCATTTAGTGCTACAAGAGAAACAGTAAATGATGGTAAAGATATTTAGTAATTTGCACTCAGGCAGTCAGGCTTTCACAGGTACCATTATACAACCAAACACTGTTCCTTTTCACTCAGACACTGGTTAGCACGAGATCAATGTCATAACTACAGGTTCATAATGCAGGATAGCTAAAAAGTGAACAACAAAAAGAATATATTTGTCTCATATTTGTTAATTAGAGTCTGCATTAGAATTTATAGATTTGTAATTGATAATATCTGGGAACCTTTCCCTTGAACTCTCTGTGATTCTTTTTTTTTTTTTTTTTTTTTAGAGGATAAATAAAAATATTTATTATTCTTATCACCAAACTAAATTCTGTGAAAGCTTATTTTGGAAATTCAGCACGTCTTTAGCCAATGAAGAAGAAAATGAAAAAAAGCAAACTTTTGAATAAGATGTAAAAATTTCTTAGGAAGTGGGGTTAAAATTGAGTTTAATGATTCAGTCCATTCCCTCCAAGGAAACTGATTTCACTGCAAGCTAAAATGTTTTGTTAAATTATGTACTTCAGTTGCTTGGGTGTTATGTCTCTCTTGGCGAAGCACATGAAATGAGCACTATCCTCCTAGGCATTTTAAAAACACATCCACATTAAATAGAATATATATACAGTGGTTGAGCATACAGTCTTTTTAAACTAGATAACAAAATGATTTTGACTTGTTTTAAAATCTTTTTCCTTAAATGGCTCTAAAGCTAAGACTAAAAGATAGATAATGTGGACTGAAAATTTTCCCCCTTGCTTTCAGTTTTGTGGAGAATAGCACATTATAGGTACTTCCCTTTGTGCAAGAATCACATCAAATGCCAGGAAAAACACATCTGTTTTGGCTACATATTTAACAGCATGCTTTCCAGAACCATCAATTTGTCTTTATTAATACATCAAGGGCAGTTTGTTTAAAATCTTTGTCCATTCCACTGCCATGCTACTACAGATATTATTTAGCATATACTTATTACTGAAATTGGGTATGATAGAAGGGAATACAGCTCTTCTACACAGTGAGGAATATGACCTAGTTCAAGACAAATTAGTGCACGGTGATTCTAGAAGCATAAACAGATGACTGCAACTTTTTGAAGGTCTGCATTTATTCTGAAGCTGACAAGAGTATTTCACAAGAGACTAGACAATTGTTTTTTATCATAAGATTACTGTTCATCATGTACAAGAAAACAATTGTTATCAGGTATGAACTTAATTGGAATCAACTGCAGCAGTCTTTACAGGAATTTACTGAAATGTCTGCCATTCAGAGCTGGCTTACCATAATATTCTCTATGGAATAGTTGACCACAGGATTCTCATTCACAAACAGCCAGGTTAAACAGTTAAATGCTAGCAAATCCTTCATAGCCCTGTGGGAAATTTCACTTTAATCCCGAACTTATAAGAGGACAATCAAAGCCCAAAGCCTGGGTAACAAATCTGATCCTCTGTTGCAATCTGTGTCCTCATGGGAAGGAGAGAGATGCTCCCTGTACAAGCCTGAGATGGATAAATACCTAAATGATGAGATAGATGGGGAATGCAGAAGAAGCGTCTGGCTTCAGCCATTCGCTTCCAATTTCACATTACATTGTGAAAGGCAATTCTTGTGCAGCTTGGGAACAGCCAGTCCTGATTACTATAAGTTGAAGTGTGGCTTAAGGAATGATTAATGACAGTGTCAGGAGAAAACAAAGCACAATGAGAGTTATCTCTAATCCACCTGCTTGCAGATGCTTTAGTAAGGGAATGAAAATGGCTCCGGCGAGCCCTGATAATAAAAAAATCAAAATAGAAAGGTGCAAAGCTGTAGATATGTATTAATCTGATATATAAAAACTAGGTCTTAGCTTGAATAAAGCATTAGGCATGAATGGAGCCCCATAGGTGATAGATATTAGAGCATAGTGGACTTCACATTGTCTGTATTTTTTAAATCAAACAGAACTGTTCCCTTCAGTATTGCCTTTGACATTAATAGGTTGGTATTTGAAAAGTCACAGTTCACTAGATGAGCAGGCTTGTGAGTTCAAGCTCATTAAACAAAACCTCTTTTTGTTGTTGAAAAAAAAGTGACACCATACCACCACCTTGTGGCTTGGTGATGCAGGGGCCCAAGCAGGAGAGCAGCAGCGCTCAGTTCCACACAAGCTTCAGTCAAATAAAGCACAGCTATAAGATCTCTTTTCTTTTGAAAGACAAAAAGCCCACAAGCTTCTTCAGGGAGCACAATACATCTAAAAGGAGACTGGGCCGTATCAAAGGGGTCTTGGCTAGTTTTCCAGCCGTTCCAGGTAGGTTTGCTCTCATTCAAGACTATTGCAAAAGTAAGGACAGTCACTGATCACAGCTATTGCTGAACATTCACATTATGGTGGTTTCCTTCAACTTCATTGCAGCTGCTCGGCTTCTCTCCCTTCCCGACCCATCCGTCTTCTTAAATTTCACATTTGCTGGGAAATCTTGCACAATCTGCGTAGTGAGCTGAGACCTGGGAAGGTTCACGACAGAGCCGTGAGACAGCTTCCCTCCCTGCTCGATGCTCAGTGGTGTTCATCAGACAGGGTACATCTCTCCAGATGCGTACCAGTGACAGTCTGCTCTCTGGTATAAATTCCAGCGTTCATATATGAACTATTCACTTGCTTTACAGGTTTCATCTCCTGAAACATAGATTTTGAATTCTTTCAGAGAGAACATCGCTGAGTCTTTTCATGAGGTAGAATTGTTAAAATTCTAGGCACACCATAAGGTTTCCTAAAACAGTGAAGCTACCCAGGAATCTAAACTTTTTTACTCTTGTTCAGGCACAGGTTTCCCTTATGTTGCCAAGGATACTTTGAAAATTTTAACTATCATCATATGAGTCAGGAATATAGACTGAAACAGAATATTTCCAGAGGCCTGCTTCTCTGCCAGATTTAAAGATATTGCCTCTTGTCAATAGGAAGGGAATTATTTGGCCTCACTGAGTTCAGAAATGAAAGTATCATTGATTTAACTGGGTCGGGATTTCAATCCTGATGGTTTTGCCCCTTCCTTTTCCTTAATATGGCCAGCAACAAGTCAAACGTTAATTTATATTTCATGGAAGTATTTTAATATTGAAAAATCTAATGAAGATTTAGCACTTGGGTTTTAATGAGGCTGACATAACTGTCTAAAGAAAGCAAATACATTATTTTAATTGATATTAATTTAATTCATAAGTCCTCCTGATTTATATATTAAACAAAAAAGAAAGTTTCTTGCTGTACACTACAATTTACTGTGTATTCAGCCATCATTTACTCAGAAACTTCTCTTTCCTTTTCTTTTTTTTTTTTATGTGAAGGATATGATGGAAGCTGCCATGTAGACTTGTACAGCTGCTGCACATGCTAGAAGTACTGTGATCATATCACCCTTATTTTCTGATGACGTGCCTCTAGTCGATTCTACCCACGGGTCTTTGTCTCCACCTGAAATCTCTTGCATATATATATAATAATAATAATCATGCTGTATGCTTTAAAGCTTTTGTATACTCTTAATAATGCCAGGGAGTTAGACAGCTTCTGTGCTATAAAGATACATTGCTATAGGCAGCAAAGGGTCTCAGTTGAAAATCGTTTGATCAAGGTATCAAAAACAACAAAAACCAGGCATATTACAGCTAATGTTTTGATTAGTCCATTTTATAATCTAGAGGGGAAGCGGGGGGTTAAGAGATTTGGATACATGATTGGGTCCTGATCTTTTTTCCCCAGCATTCAGGTTTTGGTGTTTTTAATTCAAGCTAAATTTTGGAGTGGAACAGAGCAGATGTTATGAATGTATTTGGAAGCGGTTTTTACCTGTGCAACAGAGCAGAGCAGGGGAATAATTTATCCAAGAGAAAGTAGTGTGGCAACTACAATGTTTATATAATCAGGAAAGATGTTTAGAGAAAATTTGAAAAGTAATGTGTCAACATCATTTGGCAGACATTTCACCATGAGGATGCGATAGCATTTAAGGGTTAATTTGCATGCTAGCATACAGTATTGAAAAGATGAAGGTACCATTGACAAATGCTTGTCTGAGATGCTTTTATACCGGTCTCATACTCCTTCCTGCTTCTCTGTTTTCCTCTTCTTTCCAATCAAATGTTTCAATCCCTTCAACCTCATCCTCCTTTCCCATGACATTTGTTTCTTTCTTGATCCTGAGCAGCCCTTGGGAACCTGAAAGGTTTCCTTTAAGAGATTGCACTGAGCTTTCAAATGTCTCCTCACAAACGTGCTACCTGTGGATGAAATTCTGGTCTTGGTGCATACTCTATTTTAGGTCTGCCTTCCTGCTTTCCTTACAATGTGTGCACACAGGGATTTTCAAGCAGAATTCTGTTCTGAATGTAGAGTTCCTGAAAAACATTGAATCCTTGCATCACACCCTGTAAGATCTGAAAGCAGCAGCAATTTCAGCAGAGATTTACAGACTATCACAAAATGTATTTTAACAGGAGCTCAGAATCCTGTTACGTGGTGCTAAAGGCATGGGGTGAGAAAAGGTAGTGAATTAGAAGATCAAATTCCTACAAAGGGGGTTCAGATCAATTTTGAACAGAGATTTAAACTTGCTCTTTCCAAGCAGTTTTTGTGCAAGCAGATTCATCTGTGTGCTGCTGGAAATGACATCTTCTTTTATTCAGAAAGCTGCCTAACCAGTTATTTCCAAAGATTTTGCATGAGTGTTCTTTCTAGCCAAAATTCATTCCACTCTCCAAAGTCAGAAACTAGCCAAAAGCAAGAATAAATAATTTACTAAGGGCAACTGCCATGGTTCTTGCAAAATCAAACTAAAATCTCGGTTTCAATTCTCCTTTAGTTATAAAACTAAGCCCTGCAGGTCATAACTATTTCTACATGAAGTTTGCATATCTGCCTGAAGTTCCCATCTTCTACTATATGTGGACCTTGGGTAAGGTATTCTTTTTCCACTCACCTCCTATCATTAAATTGCATAGTGCTGTTGATTCAATTACAGTTATGTTTGAAGAGTGGGTGAACATTGAGTGTCACCTCCAGAGGACACTTGGATTAGTGTCTGGTGGGGAATTTAAAATAGAGTATGTTAACACAGAGATGCACTCACTTCTTGTAAAACAAAGTAGGACCCAAATTACTCGCTTGTGTGTCATTATGGAGTCTGTAAACAGGGATGCTGCCATATAGCAGTTTAATAGTAAGTCATGCACTCACTGATGTCACCACTATAGGGAGCATTCTGAGACAGGACATGATATGGCACCTCATCTTTGGTTAAAAATCCTGGAAGCTGTTGTGAGGTAATGTTGAGATCCATATCTAAATTGTATCCTAGGATTGGTTTTAAAAAGGCCTGAATATACTTCCAGTAAATCACATCATTACTTTTAAGCTGTCTCCTTTGAGACATGCTAACCTACAGCAAAATAAAGATTCCCCACTAGAACTTAGATAGACATCATAATATCAAGTTCAGTTGTATTTATCTTAATTAACAACCAGTCGAGTCATTTATGTGGTCACTGCTTCTTCTGTGACTGCATAAAACAAAAATAATAGAGCCATGCAAACATTTGGAAACATGATCACTCCTCAGTGTTCAGTAAGTGTTGAAACTCAGTGAATTTCAGTTCTAATTTGAGTGCTTTTTCTTTGTAGTTTGAGGTTGCATGTGTGACTGTTCATGACAAAGTATATGCTGCCGCAGTAGAGCATTCAGAATTCTTGTGAAAGAATCCCAACACCAACAGCTGGTCCATATGCAGTTGACGATAGACTGAATATCTTGTCTAGATGTGTGACTTTCTTTAGCAGTGCTTCTACAACATGTACAGCCATTGTCAATGAAGTGTTAGTATAGGGCCTGGTATACTCCTCAGGGGAACTTAGTCCATGTTGCAGCCCTTTGTTCAGAACATTTAAAAGAAGCTACATTTTTATGGAGTGAATTGAGGTGTGCAGTCTCAAGAAGAAAAAGAAACAGAGGATAAAATGATGGTAGCTCAGATGTATTTAGCATCTGCAAACAAAAATCAGCATTCACTCAGATAAATAGATTTCCATATGATGTTCCTTCCTTCTCTCTTTGTTAATCATGAAGCTTTTTTTCCTTCTTTTTTTTTTCTCTAAAGCTAGTGGTAGATCTGCTCCTGGCAGTATGTTATGTTCAACCATTAGTTTATTTTTTAAGACTAAGAAGAGATATTTCTACATTATAAATTATTTATAAACATAAGAACAAAGGAAGGCTGTCAGGGCTGATGGTACTTTGAGAAAACAGAAAAAAAAATACGATGAATTTATGAAGAATACGATTTTATGAAGGAAGGAGGAGGGAGAACGCAACTACTAATTATTAACATTCATCTGCAGACAAATCCTGAAAGGATAGGATTAGAGGGATACATTTACATCTGTCTGTCACAAAAAGAATTCTCATTAAAGGTTTACTAGACTGTCACAAAACTTCTTCTAATGTTAAACTTGAGGGTCTCAGGGGGGAGAGGAATATCTCATTTTTGGCCCATTCAATGAAGTGATAATGGAAAAAAAAAATTTAAAAACCCACCCAAATAAAAACATTTGCATTATTAGTAAGAGCTCCAGCTAAATCTTCTTAGGTGACACAAAGGTTCATATGCCATGAAAAAAGTTTTCCATGTCAGTACAAGTTTCAGTAGTTTCTATTTACACAGCCATGTGTACTTTGAGACATGATACGACTGCCACAGCAATCACTTTGTGAATAGTATTCATCATCTGGACACTTCTTTTCATCTATAAAAAGAAACCTGCAATAGGTTGCTTTGACAATTCAAGATGCTGAACCACAGTTTCTTTGCTTTAAAGAAACAGACATTAAGGTTAAATACATTAAAAGTGCACAAAAATAAACACACTGTGTATGTACAATACGTTGACAATAGCAAAACTTCAATCTACTGTAGTTTTTGATCAAAGAACTGAATGTGTGGAAAAGAAATCCTGAATCTAGCCAAAGCTGTCATTTTATTTTTCATAGCAAAGTAATTTATATTGAGCACACATCACTGAGGAAAAATCTAGAACAGTTTTATATTATTTGAGCCGTTGTATGTGCCTGTATTAGTAAGGTATTCAGACAGCCACTCAGGATCATACATACCTTCTACTAAAACTGTATTAGAGTTATTTTTATTGTTGTTTATGCATGGGTTTAATCAATATATGCAATGGCTTGCAAGAAGAAAACTTTTCATCTTCCGTATTTTATTAGAGGTAATCAAAACTAGCAAAGAAAAGTATTAAAGATTCCTCTAGATCCATCCCTTGCCATGTAAGGACAATATTCTGCAGCATATCAAAGCCAGATTAAACCTTCAAGATTCAGCGATTCTAGTTAGCAAGTATTTCTTTCCAGGTTTTGGGTCATATTCAAAGAAAACCTAGAACTCTAACCTCTGATTTTCCACTCACTTATGTTCCTAAATTTAGAGTGGCGAATATTCTCCAACATATATTTTCAAAGCAGCTTAGTGATTATTAGTGTCTAATATTACAAGCAAGAGTTGAGAGAGCATAAAAAGGCCCAGTTCTCAGAGGCTATTTCCAAGGTCTGTTGAAGTTTCAGCTCTCTAGGTCTCTCAGCTTGGGTGCCCAAAACAGATGCATCCAAATGTAGACCCATATGTTTGAGCATGTTGCACCACTATATATGCACTCCCTGGCACTGTTGAAAGGCATACATTCCCTGCAACCCTCCTACACTCCTCCCTCTGTTCTGCTCCATTTAGGTCTGTGCACATAATCTAGATTTCAGGTAACCCAAATGAAAAAGTTCTCTTTATTCCTGCAGATGGAAAAATGGTCAAGACATGGTAGTCCAGCTTTCAGCATTTGAATTCCCTGAGCATGCCAGAGTCACCTACCTGCAAAGGGCACTGGCAGTGAAGGAAATGCGAAAATTCTTGTAGAGCAGAAGTTGTATAAGCAGTAATAACAAGATATTTTATTCTGATTGTATCTAGAAGCAGCAATAACGAAATATTTTACTTTAAATTTATCTATTTGTACATTTTCCTATACTCAAAGCTTCTTTCACTGAACATAACTGCATAATCCACCTGAGCTATAAAAGTAACAAAGCAAAACTAAAAACTTTAGGACATACCTTCATATATTCTTGAATGACTTTTTAAAAATAAACAAAAACCTATACAGCAGTGGGTAGCAGATAAACCCTTAATCTACAGGAAAGGAAAAATAAACAAACGAACAAAAAATACCAGTAAAAATGCCCAAGAAATGTGAAATTAGAAAAGTCAAAAGTAATTGGTCTCTTATTCCCATTTTCTAATGACATATCTCCAGACAGCTTTTCTTTATGTCCTTTCTGAAGTCCTTACTTCATATTTTAAGGTAAATAACTCTGCCTTGATAAAGAAAAAAAATATTTAAGGGGTCTGCAACAATTTTCTTTCTTGCCATCCCTGTCATGCAATCAATTATCACTAATCACATTCTCAATAACAGAAAAAATATACAATAATTTAATAAGGGATAAAATTTCATATTTTTACAGTTGGAAATCTATTTTCTGTTACTCATAAAGCAGGCACAGGAAGGGAATCAAAGAAGCAAAGTGAGACATTTAAACAGCTACACGAAAGTGACAGTTGAATATTTACTTTACACTAGTTTTCCAATGTATATACACATCTGCATGTATTAAAGGTAAGTGGAAAATAAAACTTTTGGGACTTTTTAATTTAATTTTTTATCTGGGAATTAAATGGTTTTTATTTTTGCATCTGAAGTAAACACGTCTGCGAAGGAATGCATTTGCATTCTCCTGATAGACTGGAGTTAGTGAAAAGCTACTTATAACTGAGGACTTCTGCTAAATCCAAATTATTGTAGTTAATGTATATATAATTACAGAAAGTATAATACACTCTGAAACATCGGTAATATTTGTTATTATACACTGTTGCAAACACAACTGCTGCACTTCAAATATTTTTGTTATGGTTTAAATCAGTTTATTGTTCAAGTGTTCTTATTTTTATATAATAAGAAAATATGTAGCATAGACAGGCAGCTGAAACTCATCAAAGGCACAACTTTCACAGGGCAATTACTGAATCATGTCAAAGTTTGGTATCTGACTCAAGGAAGATTTGTTTTCAATGCCTGAGTCCTAATTCCTTCTCTGAAGTGAGCCCTTTCCTATCTCTGTGCAAGGTCAAGATATACACCTCTAGAATTTACTTTATGTTTGCCATCTAAAACTTGTGGGCACATCACACAGCCTCTCATGTTTAACCCTGACTCCACAGCAGTACTAACTGTAATTACACGGTGTTCTGCTGCCTCCAGACAGTCCACTTTTCTCTGCTAGAAAGAAGTCTGCACAGCCTATGGTGCTCAGGCATCTTTGCTGCCTCCTGACACCAATTACCTGTGGTCAATTATGCCACAATTTTCATAAACTGCATATTTGATCTTACTTCTTGTTCTACACATTATTGTTTGTGAATATATTGAAATGTTGTTTTCCCTTAAAGGTAGCTATATAAATTTTGCATGTCATATTTCATTGTATAGTAACAGAGTTTATATTTCTGCTTAGTATGCTGCAAAGTGAGAGAAGATTTCTAAAATATTGTTGGAAAGTAACCCAAGTTTCGGCAGATTTCCTGGCCTTTTTTCTGAAAGCTTTAGGTGCCCTCTTTTGGTATTCCTCAGAAACTGCAGACAGGCTTGTTTTAAAACAACGTTTTGGGGAAGCACAAATTTCCAGCTTACAGGAATCCTATGTTGAATGCTATACAAATGAAATTTGCCCACAAAAAAAAAACCCCATTGTATTTCTTGTGAGGTCCTACTACACCGTGTGCTTCACTATTAATATTGTGTGTAAAAATCTGTTCATCTTTTGCCATTAAATTCTCAAAGTGTTGGGTTTTGATTGTGATGCTTACAATGCAGTAAAAGGTCAAAATCATAGAATCACAGAATATGCTGACTTGGAAGAGACCCACAGGGATCAAGTCCAACCCTTAGCCCTGTGCAGGATCAGCCCCAAGCGTCACACCATATGCCTGAAAGTATCAACCAAATGCTTCTTGAACTCTGCCAGGTTTGGTGCTGTGACCACTTCCTTGGGGAGCCTGTTCCAGTGCCCAACCACCCTCTAGGGGAAAACCCTTTTCCTAATATCCAACCTAAACCTTCCCTGACGCAACTTCAGGCCATTCCCAATCCTATTCTGTCACTGGTCACCACAGAGATCAGTGTCTGGCCCTCCTCTTACTCTCATGAGGAAATCATAACTCAAATGAGGTCTCCCCTTGGTCTCCTCTTCTCCCAGATGAACACACCAAGTGCCCTCAGCTGCTTCTCATATGGTTTTCCCTCAAGGCCCTTCACCATCTTCATTGCCCTCCTTTGGACACTCTCTAACGACTTAATGTCTTTCTTATATGGCAGTGCCCCAAACTGCCCACAATACCCAAGGTGAGGCCGCCCCAGTGCAGAGCAGAGCGGGACAATCCCCTCCCTCGCCCAGCTGGTGATGCTGTGCCTGATGCCCCCCAGGACATGGTTGGCCCTCCTGGCTGCCAGGGCACTGCTGACTCACATTCAACTTGCCACTGACCAGGACCCTCAGGTCCCTTTCCACAGCACTGCTTTCCAGCATCTCATTCTACAGTCTGTCTGTACGTCCAGGGTTGCCCCATCCCAGGTACAGAATCTGGCACTTTCCCTTGTTGAACTTCATATGGTTGGGGACTGCCCAACCTTCTTATTTGTCAAGGTCTCTCTGCAGGGCCTCCCTGCCTTCAAAAGAGTCGACAGCTCCTCCCAGTTTTGTGTCATCTGCAGATTTGCTCAGTATCCCTTCCAGTCCTGCATCCAAGTCATTTATGAAGCTGTTGAAGAGCACAGGGCCTAAGATGGAGCCCTGTGGAACCCCACCAGTGACAGGTCACCAGTCTGATGTCACTCCATTCACTATTACCCTCTGTGCTCAACCCATGAGCCAATTGCTCACCCACCACATGATGCGTTTTTCAGCTGTGCTGGACATTTCTTCCAGAAGGATCCTGTGAGAGACAGTATTGAAAGCCTTGATGAAATTCAAAGAGATTACATCAACTGGCTTCCCTTGATCAATTAAGTGGGTCACCTTGTCATAAAAGGAAATCAAGTTGGATAAGGACAACTTTTCCCCCATGAAGCTGTGCTGGCTGTGACTGATGACTGTGTTGTCTTTCAGGTGTTTTTCAATATTTTCCAGGATAATCTTCTCCATAACTTTACCAGGCACTGAAGTGAGACGGACAGGTCTGTAGTTTCCAGGGTCCTTCTTCTTGCGTTTTTCTCAGGACAACATTAGCCAGCTTCCAGTCAGCTGGGACCTCTCCACATTCCCAATTATTTCTGTTAAGATTATACAGGCACAAATGTGGAGATTGTATAAGTTTAGCTGATATTTCTCTGTTGGGCCATCTAGCTATATGTAGTATTCTACCGAGGTTTCTGGCTGTCTAGACCAGTAATACTTTAATCTGTGAAAATTTGATTTCTACTGGGTCTCTTTGGTTTTAGTCCTTAACCTGTTAAACCAATACTTAAAGACTAAAAAATCTGTCTTCTCAACTCTTCTTCCTCTGTAACATTTACTATTATGATAATTTGAAATATATTCTGAGTTGTTACTAGTAGTCAACTCCAAATCTGTGCTGTGTGAGAGTGAAACTCAGACGTACTTAACAAAGTAGTTAATATTAGTTTTTCGTAACATTTTCTGCCAAGTACATTATGAAAATCAGTAGAAATTGTTGCTTTAGAGGGCATTAGTAGGACAATGGTCTTTTCTTTAAAGGAAAGTTAAAGGAACTTTGTCACTGCAGGAAGGAAAAGGTGTACTGAAAGTACATGCTCAACAAATACCGCAAGAAACTACAAGGGAGTACTTTCAAGTTTTGTATTGCGCCTTAGACATTCTTCACAGATGTACTTGTATCCTTCTCCACAAGTCAAGCTCTGTTGCTTTGATCACATCAGCACTGACTAAGATATAAATGATTCAGCTCTTCCTTATCAGATGGTCCTATGGAGTCTCAATTTTGCTCTTTATGAGAGACATTTGAATCAAAATCTTTTTCAAACAGGTATGATTTTAGTAGAAAGTGAATACGGCTCACAACATCTGTTTCCAGCTCTTTCTCATAATAGAAATGGTCTTTGTATCTGCTTATTGCTGTTAGTATTATCTTCAAAAGCATGAGCTGCAATTCTAACTAGAACTAGCTGAACAGCAGTTGAATATGAATGACTATAACTTTGCAGATGTACAGAAGTACTAGCTTTATGTGCAGACTGAGGGCAATAGGGCACATTGTCACATCAATTTTTAATCAGAATTCTCCAATTAAATCAATGAACAGTACTGTTTAAAAGTCAATAATACAATAAAGCCTGATACTTGGCTCAAATCGACAGATTTAGAGGACAGTCAAATTCAGACTTACTGTAACATAAATAATGGAAGTTGCTTTCAGGTGCTCTCAATCATTTAGCTCATTCTAAAATGCAAAGTTACAAACTGCACATCTGATGATATAGTTAGACTCCATTTGTAAATACATTTCCTATAATGTGGGATGCAATGTATTATTCATAAGGTAATGAAGAGCCAGGTAGCATGGAGCAAAAAAAGGCAGAGTTTTGTAAGCAGGTAGGAGACAGAAGAGTAATTTGTAAAATCATTGTTGGTGAAGCAAGAAAGATTATATTATATTAAGCAATATTAAGCAATTTTAATAACTTTTCTGGTATTTAGATGCAATGCACTTTTTTTTTCTAATTATTTATAATATTGTAGAGCATATTGTTTCCAAGTAGCTAGTATATTGGCAATTTTCAGAATATGTCTTAGCTTTGAATACTAATTAGGCAGAAAATGAGAGGACTATTATGTAACAATGTTATCTAGTGTTAGATAAACCAGAAAATACTAAGTATGATTGTTCCACATTATGGACAATAGCTGGAAAGGGAAATTATAAGGCTGCCAGGGATGTGACAAGGACTTAAAAGTTCCTCAAGCAAGGCAGAAACTAATAAAGAACAAAAGGTGTAGTTCTGATAAGTAGAATTTACTGGTACCTACCTAGACATTTATTTATGAGAACACTAGCAATTTAAAAATGCTTTTATTCAGGATCTAAGAACACTCTAGAAATGTTGAAGTTAGAAGGTTAGCAAGATTGTTGTTTACTAGTGGATCTGTGTTATCAACAGAGTTCAGCCCTTAAAAATGATAATAACAGGAGTGTTTGCATGCAGACCAAGAGCGTGTGTTTCAGCAATGAACTGTGTGACCAAGGAAAGGGAATTAAAAAAAAATTTTAAAAAAAAGGTGGTCCCAAGTTTTAGTCTAACATCAACTGAAAAATTATTAAGCATACATGCTTTCATTGTGTTTTTTTCATCCAGTCAGTCACTATTATAATTATTGGCAACTTAAAACTAGATGAACTAGACATGCTTCCTCCTATACTTCAGAAAATGCAAAATTCTTCATCATCTCCAATTCAGTGTCAGAGACTTGAAACATTTGATCCCATGTATAAAAGTACATTGCAAATTTTCTTGAGTGTCAGCAAGAATGAGAGGGTTTGGGGGATAAATCTGCTGTTTCTGCAAAGACTAATAAAACTTACTTTTACTCTTTTGGAAGCAGTAGTTGATGTTCTCAAGTCTTGATTAGAACAGAGTGTTTGGCTGCATCACCCTTACTTCTTGCCCTTTGCAATTAATTTGTCCTTGTTGGCTACTTCAACCATTCAAAAGTCTTGATCAGTCACTTATAAATATTGGTACTATTTTGGGAACTCCATTTACAGTGCATTTGGGTTATCTATGTTCTGGTTTCAAATGTTTAAGAGTTCATATTCTCAATCTATTTTGACAACAGTGCAGCCTAATAATTTTTGTCAGAGTAGATGAAAGCCAAGAATCTCATTTAAAACACAGTTTAGATGGTGTGACCTTTTAATAAAACAATAAAATTAAATTTTGATTTTGGTGAAGTCCAGGAGGATTTTGGCACTAATGTCTCACTGTCCAAGATCATCCGTAAACCCATCAGAATTGTGAAGAATTTATAAAACTAGAAAAAGTGACTGAAGATAAAAGTTTGGGGTTAAAGGCAGGAATTAGTTACTGTTCTCTGCAGTTTCTATAATTTGCTTGTCTGCACTGAAGCATGGGGATCTTGGGGTTCTGTAATGTATTTCAGGGAATTTGTAACAAAGAACAGAATTCTCATCTGGGGCAAACTCTAAAGAGAGCAGTAAATTTCCTTAGAGGAGAGTGTTTTAGAGAATGAATAAGTGTTTGTTATTTAGCATTAACATGGAAAGATATTTTACCTTGTATAGAGAAAGATTTGTAGTCAGGCAAGAGAATGACATACCTAAATACCTGACTTCCCCAGAGGGTTCATCACAGGGGAACTACAGGTTTTAGACATCCTAAGAAAGGGTACTGCAGTTGCCTGCAGCAGTGATTATAAAGAATCTGAAGACAAGAAGGAAGGAGGGATGCTTAAGATGAGTCAGAAGGACTCAACACTACAGATTTGTTCTTTTGATCTCATAATGGATGAGACAGTAAGACAAAATTGTACTTCGTATTTTATGAAGTCAAGAAAGACAACAGTGCGATATAAACTAAGACAGAAAATGATGGAAGTGAGAAGGCATCATTCACAAATACACCCCACTGATTCACGTCAGGGCTGATGGTATTCTAATGCAACAGCCCTCCTTTGTGATTCTAACCATCTTGGATCAGAGCTCCGGAGATCCCCAGTACTTACTAATACCCCCTCAATATCCCTAATTTAGTTCTTACATGCTCAATCAAAGCCATGATTCCAAAGTTCTTCTGATGCCATACTACCCCTACCAGTATACCAGGCTATCCTACAAACTTCACAGTATTATATTATACATCCTACTTTTTTTTTTTAGTCCCTAGTCTTTCCACATTAAACTCCTACTCTTTCCTGTCTATGGGTTTCTGAGCTTCCAGTCCACCCTGTAAATCTTCCCCACTCTCCTAACTGCACCTCTCTAACCTACTCTGATCAAAATTCATCTGTAATGAGATGCAGCATCATCCTGTGCTTTTTTGCAGGAGTTTCATAAAGCCAGACATGGGGTGTACAAATCAGAAATCTGTTTGCAGGAAACTTTGTTGAGCCAGGAAAGAGCAATTCCTAGAGAATACAGATGTCTGGGAATTATAGCTCAGGAATTATAGTTACAAACCCCTTCTTTTCAGCAAAGATTTAATATAGTTTAGTCCCTTCACATATCCTATAGTAAATTAGCACAGTATTTGAATACTGTTGTCCAATAATTAGTATTGCTCCACCTCCAAACATAAAAATGAATCCTGCTTCCCAGGCATCACATCACTCATGACCCATCCCCAACACTATGATGCCATTTTCTACGAAAACCATCAGAGCCATAGCTAATGTCTAAGTGGTTTGGCTTTTAATAAGATGTGGGAAACCCACATTCTTTGATTTGAATTAAGAGTAGAAAAATTTTGAACTTTCATACAGTAGACTGGGGGTTCCAGCCACTGGGAAAGATGTTACAGTGTTCCTTGATTTGAGGAAAATTCTTGAAATCTCAAACATTTTAAGAGGCTTAGAAAATTGTTTTCCACTCAGTTCTAATTAGATCAGTCTCAATGGCAATTGTAATAATTTCTGACTTTGAAAAATGTGATGTCTCATTGGCTTGAACAGTTAATCAATGATTGAATTCACTCGATATAAGTTTACTTAAGAAACCAGAAAACAGATGTTATGTCTCATTCATTTTGCTGTACAGGCTTAGAAAGGTAATTACTACCACAACTTGGAAATCCTGATCTCTGACAAATGAATTGAGTTTCTGTGAGCATATACTGTGTGTGATGAAAAGTCCAGGAGTTGAGAGTTACACATTCAGGAACTGGCCTAAGGGATCATTTCAAGACTTTTGAGATTCCTACAGGGGTGAAAGATTATTTGCAGCTCTGGCCACTTAAGTGCTTCTTGTGAAACAAAAAACCCCAAAAACAAATAAAAAAATAAAACAGTAAGAAAGCCCTTTTGCAGAGAATCAAAGTGGATAGGTTGTAAAAATTAGGACAAAGAAAACACTCAGGACAAAGAAAACACCCATGTGATGCTAAGATAAATTACCAAAGATATTTCTGGATCTTTAACTGTCTTTATAATAACTTTCTGCTTGCATAATCACTAATTTTACTTTCAAAATATGAGACTGGAATTTACAGTGGCATTCATGTGTGAACACAAAAGAACACAAAAATATAACAATTATTTCTATATATAAATTCTGTTCCTCAGCAGGCCTCATGACAAATGGTGCTTATGCAATATTGGTTGGGATGGGTCTTCCAGAAAAAAGAAAAAGCAACTCTTGTTTGGTAGGGAGTCTCCTTTGCTACATATCTGAACTTACCAGAAAAGTGATTAATTTTCTTATAGAAAAAAAAAAAACAAAACTTTTTTTTTTTAATGTTGATGTGAAAGAAATATTTTGTAAGTCTAGATTCTTAACATATGGCTTTAAAGGCTATTTTACTAGGTGATTTTTTTAACATAGCAGTTAAATTCATTTTCTGCTTGACAATTCCAATGATATATGAGACAGAGTAACTGCTATAATTCTTTTCTTTTGCTGAGCACTTTTGAAAGAGGCTTGAAAAGAAGAGGAAACTGTGTTTTTGGCACTCCAGTGAGTAGATCAATTGAGTAAGAAATTGTTTTTATATAGTGAGTTTTTTAAACATAAATAAGAGCTAAGCCATAATATTAGTTAAAAAATTTTCATTTGTATTGGAAGGAATTCAGAACCTAGGTAACCCACAGTAACTTAGAATGGCTTCCTGATTAATCATCAAGTTTTCATTAACTCAGCTACTGCCTAATCTTGTTTATTTGTCTTCTGATCCTGTTGGAATCTCAACTAAAAAGACATTGTCCAGAGTCTTCAGTCATTCTGAGATGAGTAAACTCAAAGAATTACACCATGATACTTGACAAATCCTATGACCTTCTTAACTCTTTCATTGCCTTAGAATATTTTATTTTCCTCCAGGAAAGTACATATAATTCACTCACTTAGCTTAGGGTCAAATACCACTTCTTTTATGAATATGGCACCGACAGAATTATAGCACAAGATAAGTGGCCCATGTCAGCCCTTCAAAGAAGAATTTGCTTTTAGAGAAAGAGTTGATGTACACTTTATCACATGGTAAAACATCTCTTCTTGAGGATAGTAAGCTAGGAAAGGCTGTTGTACGTCAAGTGGTCTGAAACTGTTCCTCAATTACTCTGCTGATATTTCATTGTTTTATTTTATTCCATTGATGAAGATACACAAGATTAAAAGTTTACAATGTCTGGCTAAAATAGTCAGTCCAGAGCCTAGTCAACAACAAGTTGTCCAAAAAGTGGATGTTGGCTTATATCACCATTACACTGAAATAGTAGTTAGAGAATGTATAACAGAGATTTTTTTTTTTTTGTCAGGCATCTGATATATTATATGTCACTAAAACATAAAGAGTTGTGCAACAGAATGGAACGAAAAATGAATAATCTACCTGACTAATTTAGTCTTTTTTCTTACTAGTGCATTGATCTTTATTATTTATTGTTTATTAAGGTGACACACAGATTTAGGTGATAATCCACCAATTTCACAGATTTTATTTTAATTTTGTTAGTATTTCCATACTTGAATCACAGTTTTCTACAAATATTCAGTGTTTTCTATCCATATAATTTTACTTAGGTGTTAGTGATTGAAGTGGTACATAACTGAGTGGCAGTGCTCAAACACACCCGATGGAGGCTAGCACTGTTCTAGTCAGGTCCTGCAAGATTCTTATGACAAATATTGTAAGTAAAAGTTAATGATGTAGATGTTGTGCAAAGCAAATGCATTTTTTTTTAAAGGGAATGACCTTTTCTTTTTACTGCTAGAGAAGCCACACTGCTGGGATGGTGATTTTGCAGTGATTTATATGTGCTGCTTCTCTTCGTAAAAGACCAGATTTGGAATGTTAAAGAGGTTTATCTGGTAATTTTTGTGTTCTGACTGGCATTAGCTACCAAAAAAAAAAAAAAAAAAAAAAANAAAAAAAAAAAAGCCAAGCAAAAAAATTTCAACAAATTGAAAAGGCAAGAACCAGGAACTGTTACCCTAGTACCTCACGAAGATTTTGCTAGTGCTTTGATACATTCAGTGCCACACAATGCTGAAAGCTTTATCACAACTGAGGTAACCCTTTGCCATAACAGTAAATGAACACTTCCTGTAATCTACACTGGCACAACCAATCTTTTCCCAGTGTCAGTAGAAGAGCAGTATTTCTACAGTCTCTTCATTATTATCTCTTATTGCATGTTGCCTGTCACTCAGATCTTTCAGTTAAATTACTCATATGAGGATTCTCTCATATGCCAGGATAGTTCCACCAGCTAACTCACTCTAAGGAGAACAGGGTTGCTCCAGCACGAGTGCTCAGTTGGCAGTTCTGATGAGGACACAGGTAATCAGGGGAGGGCAGTAATAAGCAGATGTGAAAGGACATTTCTTTTTCTAGCAGAGATCAAGCTAGAAGAGAACATGTTGCAAGTTTCTCTGTCATTCTCATAAAAGCTAGGCTACATATGAATGTGTGTAACTTCTACCATTTCCACAACAAAAATTCTAACTTTTTAACTCAAGCAAGAAAACATCATCTTTTTTTCATTTAGAGATCCCTTGCTTAGGCATCACATGCGAATCAAACATGAGCACTGTGACATTTAGCTGTGCTGTCTGTAGCCACTAAACTGCAACCTGTCATGAGCAGAAACTGAAACACCAAACCATTCCACTGCTGTCTGACAAGCACACATGAAGTGATTGGCAGCACACGGGCTTGGTTGCCTTCTGCAGGCTCACTGCTCCAGCAGTCCTCTTCAGCATTCCTCAGTATTGATTTGTAGGTGAAGCAGAAGAGTTTAACAGTATAATATATAAAAATTGGGTGAAGGTCTTAAAGTTCTCTGAATAAATGGAGTTTATGGCAGAGCGTTTAATTTAGGTAAAACATGAATTTTATTTTCTACTTTAGTACTTCCAAATCATTTGATTCTCAGTGCTCACTTTAAAACTGAAGACAGCAGCTCTTAATGAGACTTTTCAAAGCAAAAAGATACAGTTAGAACTCATAAAGATACAGATCTAGCAGACAAGGGATAACAAAGCAATTCCAAAGACTGAAATTCTTCAGTCACTAATTGATGGGCTATTGAGAATCTACCAGGGATAGCATTAGAAAGAGAAAACTTGGATGTTGTAACTGAAAAGGAAGAAGACACAAGATATCCATGAGAATTTGGAATATTTGAGAAGGCCTTCTGAGACTATGCAAAATTCATGCAGGAATGTTTAGGGAAGGGGGACTGGGGAAAACCAAAGGGTGGAATAGACTAAAAGGGATATAAAAAGGGACTACCATGTGTAAATTGTTGCTGCTCAGTACACTTCTCTGTCCAAGATCTGCTGCTCATCACTGCAGTCTGTCCTCTCCTACTATGAAATACTTTTTAAACTCTCTCTCCACTTAACCTCACTCTTCCCTGTGACTGTGTGTGTGCTGTAAGGGCTCAAGGGCAGTTACTGGTGTAACAGACAAGAGTGGATTTGATGCCAGCGACTGGAGTCAGACCAGTGTGTAGGTGCCCCTCACCTGCAGTGCCAGCAGCTGGAGCAAGTGAGGACCTCATTGCCAGAGTTCAAGAAACATTTGGACAACACTCTCAGACACATGGTGTGATTCTTTGGGCTGTCCTGTGCAGGGCCAGTAGTTGAGCATCAATGATCCTTGTGAGTCCCTTCCAACTCAGGATATTCTATGAATCTATGATCCTAACTACTGGGATCCAAACAGTGTATCCCAAACTCCACTTACTGTAGGAAGCAGCATGAGTGAAGTGGCTTGGCATCTGGGCTGAAGACGATGTCTCTTATCTGCAGAATCTGTAATCAAAAATTCTAGTCTTACATTTGAATCCTCTCATGTATATCTATAGATATTCAAAATTTGACGTGATTAACTTGACTTCAAGATTAAAACACAGGACACAACAAAACCAGAAATCCACCGGAAAAAAAAATTCTTGTAATTCCCATTGCAAGACATAAAAGGGAGACTTTTGAAAGAGTTCATCATCTCCGTGAAGTAATATTTTGTGTACTTTTAAATTCGAAAGTAATTATATTTTAAATTATTAGATCTTAGGGGAGGACAAAAAGTATTGTATACGTATGTGTAGTGTCCGTAGAAAAAATATCTTGCTTTCAGAGAGATTAGATGAATAAAACAAAGAATTTCATTACATCTCTTCTGCAATAGTGTAACTAGAAGTTTGGAGATAATATTTTTAAAAATCCATAAAAAATATTATTTCAATATTAAATCTATATTCAATACTTCCAAATATTGACTAATGAAATATTAAACCCAAGAAAATACAGCTGTTTATATCATCGTAGTGTTCCTTTGAATGAGATCACAGAATATGTATCTAGAAGGGCATTAATAAGCCAGCGTGTAAGTTTACAAGACCTGCTAATATATGGGACTTCTGGGAGCTTTTTCAGATTTCAGCAATTGATTTTGTCACAGAGCCAAAAAGAGGAGAGGAGATGTAATATTTTCTTTACCTCTTCCAGAAACATACCTGATAAATCTGGTGGTGGCTTTTCTTTTCTTACCCTCAGTGCAAATCAAACCTTAATTGCTCTGGCATTAAGGTCAGGCAACTTGGCTAGCTCTGAAAGATATCAGCTGTTTTTCTCATGCTTGCTGAACCTCTCAGACAAATTTTGCATTGTTTTTTGTTTCAATTTTATCATGGAACATCGTGCTGCCATCTGGGAAGAAAAACACCATGGTACAGGAGCAGCTGGTGAATGAGAATGGCCAAATAAACATTGGCACTCACTCTGCTATTAGGTGAGATAAGAGGGTTCAGGCCATGCCAAAAGAGACAGCCCAAACTGCTGCCATTATCTGTCACTGTCCCCCTTCCCCTTATCTCTGTTTCAAAACATGGCTATCACTCATTTTAGAGAAGGGAAACCAAACCTATCTATCAGGTGTTGGATATACCTGTCTGTAGCCTGGAAAGCTGCGATATCCACAGTGAAAAGCATCTGAAGTGTCTTGCAAATTGGCTGAGTGACTGGATACTTCTATTTCCCTGGAAAAACAACAAGAACATTTCATATTTCTGTAATGGTTCCCGTCTTAGGAGCTCAAAGCACTTCAGATGTAAATCAGTTTTCTAAGTACTTTGAGAATGGGTAAGGAGATATTAGCTTTATTTTCACAGACAGGGAAGTGGAAGCACAAAGAAACCAATACCTGATTTGTTAGATATGAGTTAAGTATGGAGTTTATGTTAATGCCAGGAATAAATTTTGATTTTTAACTCCTTTGCATTTTTCCCTAGTAGCAGGCCAATTTTCTTTCCAGAGTCTTGAGGCCAGACCAGAAATTTAGGGAGACTAAGGACTTATCCAAACTTAACCTCCAGAAATGCAAAACAATCATAGAATCACAGAACACCATATTGGAAAGGACCTCAAGGATCATCTGGCCCAACTTTTCTTGGAAAAAGGACTGTCCAGACAAGACGGCCAAATCTTAAAATGGTGGGGAATCCACCACTTCCCTTGGAGATTATTCCAATGGCTTTTTGTTCTCATCATGAAAAGTTTTTTTCTTCTGCCCGCTGGCATTCCCCTTGTCTTTTCACAGAGCTGCTCCCCAGGCCAGTAGAACCCAGTCTGTGCTAAATTCCTGAATTATGTTTTCCCGGGTGCTAGAACTTACACTTGTCATTGTTAAAATTCTAAAGGTTCTTGCTAGCCCACTCTTTCTGCCTTTCCATGTTTTTTTGCAGGGTGGCTCTCCCCTCCAAAATGTCCACTTCCCCACTCACAGAACCACAGAACCACAGAATATGTTCAGTTGGAAGGGACCTGCAAGGGTCATTGAGTTCAGCTCCTGACCCTACAAAGGACCAGCCTCAAAAGTCACACCATGTGCCTGAGAATATTGTTCAAAAGTTTCTTGAACTCTGTCAGGTTTGGTGCTGTGACCACTTCCCTGGGGAGCCTCTTCCAGTGCCCACCACCCTCTGGGTAAAAAACCTTTTCCTGACATCCAACTTAAACATCCCTTGACACAACTTCCAGCCATTCCCTTGGCTCCTGTCACTGGACACCACAGAGAAGAGATCAGCACTTAACCCTTCACTTCCCTTCACAAGGAAGCTGTAACTGCGATGGGGTCTCCCCTCAGTGTCCCCTTCTCCAGGCTGAACAGACCAAGTGACCTCAGCTGCTCCTCATACAGCTTCCCCTCATGGCCTTTCACCATCTTCATTGCCCTCCTTTGGAATCTCTCTAACAGCTTAATGTCTTTCTTATACTGTGGTGCCCAAAACTGCCCACAATATCCAAGGTGAGGCCACCCCAGTGTAAAGCAGAGCAGTACAATCCCCTTCCTCGACCAGCTGGTGATGCTGTGCCTCATGCCCCCAAGGACATGGTGCCCTCCTGGGTACAGTTTGGTATCACTATCAAACTTAATCAGAGTACACTTGATTCCATCATCCAGATCACTTATGAAGTATTAAACAGCACTAGTTCCAATATGGATTCCTGGCAGGTCCTACTCATGACAGACTAACACTCTGAAAAGGAGCTGTTTACCACCACATTCTGGGTGCCACCCATCAGCCAGTTCCCCACCCACCACACAGACCACTTGTCCAGACCATAACACATCAGTTTCTCTAGAAGGAGCCTGTAGGAGACCATACGAAAAGCCTTGGAGAAATCCAGGGAGACAATGTCCACCACTCAACCCACATCAACCAAGCAAGTTACTTTGTTTTAGAACACAATTAGGTTTGGCAAACATTATTTGGCCTGGTGAATCTATGCTTCATCTGACTTGTGATAGGCCCCAGGAGGAATTTTTTCTATAACTTTCCCAGGGACTGAAGTAAGACTCATAGGCCTGTGATTTCCTGGATCATTCTTTAATCTCTGATGGAGGGCTGTATTCTTATTTACTTGCTGGAGAGGTGACATCATTTGGGGATTCTCTTATTTTTGGACAACAATCAAGGTAGTGGACAGAAGAGCTACATTCAGCTATTCATGACACAGACTTTCTAAAAGGTGTAGGGGACTCTTAATTCATAGACACTGAGTATCAGTAAGTTTCTCCTTTGATGTCAGAGTATGTATGGTCAAATTTGCAGCTTGGATCAGCTGAAAATCTGTTTACATTTGGTACAGACTGGATGTGTACAGACTTGCAGTCATTAAGAGTGCCTAAAATTGCCTATCAGATAATAGTTCTGGGAATTTTTATTTAAAACACCATTCCTTCTTTAATAATTAGTGTGATTGGTTGTGAGAGAAAAAGCCAGAAATTTGAAAGTGAGAAGTAGTCTGTATGTTATCCAAAATTAAGGATGAATTATTCCTTATCATTACGTCTGTTTTCCTGTATCCAATAAAGACTTGGTTGTCCACGTGAGTTTGACTGCCAATAGTCTTTACTCACTGATGGTTGTTTGGAGGAGAGTTTACTAATCTCAATACACTTCCCAGTGATAACAGCTGTCTTCCTCACAAAATCCCATATGGTGCTAACTGGCATGCCTGTCAGTTCTAGTAAGGCTAACGTCATGGGGTTAGCATTGCCTTTCCTTTGCAAAACACACCATAGGTAAGGAACACTACTGAGGCCTTGTAGAGCAAGTGAAAAACAAATGACCCTGAAAGGTGTGCTCTGATGTAACGTCTTTCAATGTAATAAAAGTATGAGCAAAGATCAGTCCTATTCAAAATCACTTTGTTTTGCTTTCTTACATCTTCTATGCAACTGCAAAAGACCAAACAGTCACAATTCATGAGTTTTTAACAGCAGGGAGAGCCATCATCAGCTCTGACCTCAGCAGTAGCACAGCCTACAAAACTTCACATCATTTACATGGACTGGAAGCAAAACCAGTCAGTTATTCAATCATTGGGAAAGCTAAAGAAGACTTATTTGCTTACAGTCTGTACCACCCACATGCAATCCGCTCCTTCTTGGCTCCTTACACTTCCCGTGGTTGTTGTTCATTCCTTGCCCAACTCTTCCAGATCCTTCTGAGGGATTCTAATGGCCACACCTATTAATGTTGATTCAAAGCTCCCTGTAAGTGTGTGTGTTGTTCAAGTATTGACACTGTAGATGTCTCCAATGGACTAGATTCTGCCTGCCTTTCTCTCAGTGGAAGCACTGGTTTAGGTCTCTCTCCTCTACAGCTCTATTAATATGCATGAACTTGTGTCATTATGCTTTTACAAAGCTGCTGAGAGAAGAAGCAAACCTTGCAGAGGGGTGCAGTGTGTTGTCACATCAGCCTCATTTCTTTAGAAAGCTGAACTACTTACCAAACACCAACAGCTTTGGATGAAGTCACAGTCCTGGAGAGCATAGACCCAGCCCCACAAGATGTGAACATCAGGTAGTGGTTTTAAAGTGACCAACTGTCCTATTATATCATCCTTACCCCAAGAGACTTGTCCTACCTTTTCTATTATCCTGGGACAAATTCTGTACACCATGGAAAATGCTAGCTCTTAGCCTTTCCAGCAAAAAGATTTAAAAACAAAAACAAGCAAACCAACCAACAAACAAAACAAAACAAAACAAAACAAAACAAAAAAAAAAACAAAAAACAAAAAAAGAAAACTTGGACAGTGAAAGATGCAAAAGACAATTAAATGTGTTTACAATGAATTTGTTTAAATTTTAAAAATGCTTTAAACAACTGATTTGCCTCTCCCCATGCATTTGAAAATTGGTGTTATAGGTGTTTTACAAGCATTGAACTCTCCTACCAAAAACTTCAAATCCAAACCATCATGAAAAACACTTAAAACCTTTACAAACAAAAGAAAAATCAAAAAACATATGCCTGTGATTGAGGCAATGCCATGTTCCAAGAGTAAACTCATAATTATAGTAGACATTTTTGTGTGGGAACTACTCAGAGAGTTGCCAGTTATTATAATATCTTAAAAACATGTTGATTCCACACAATAGAGAACACTTCAACGACACTCTGCTTTAGCCATGTGATATACTATAGCACCATGAAAAGATATAATTTCAGGTTCTGAAAGTAATTTATCAGTTTAGTATTACAACTAGATTAATTAGCCTTAATAATAATAATAAATGTAGTAACTTTATGATAAATCTATTCCTAATATTGTCTAATTCACATTTTGGGGTACAATATTAACTGCAACGTCTCTTAGTAAAGTATTTCAGTTGGTTTTAGTTGTAAATACAATGTGAAGGTCACTAGCAGTAACTAAGAAACATGTTTTCTACTTCGAACTTTTAAAAGCTAGTTTGTTTGGGGTTTAATTTCCTTTTACTCCCAGGTCTTTTGCTACAGAGCTGGAAATTCTGAGATTTTGCTGTGCAGGAAAGCTATGCAGTTTGCTTGACTGAGCAATTCTTTGAAACTTCCCATCCACACTTTACTGTGCTTTCAAACTTTCCATTGATTTTAATGTCTGATTGAACTTAGTAGCTCAAAGAGAACAGCACTAAAAATGGTTTCTCAGCAAAAATCATGTAAAGTTCATGAAAGCATGCACAATTCAGAATATGACTGAATCTGTTGTGACGATGGCATCTTGACTGTATGGTGCAACAGCATTAGATCACAGGACAGAGGGAAGGTTATGAGGGTGTTCCTGTCTTGAATAAGTACAGCTCTGGATTTTCAGATTATATAACACAACAAGCTTGATTAAGCTGCTAGCCAATGACATTCAGCACGTTCCCCAGCTGCAATACCAGTCTTCTACTCAAAATCATAGATCTGATGGTTATTTGTGCTCGGCCTATGAGAACTCGGACTAACAGTGTGATATGCTGCAAATGTGTGAAGTGCAGACACCAAAGCAACGAGTGGGTGCCTAAAGAAGGCATATATGTCTCCCATGTAAGGCATGGCATTAAAAGGACAACAGCAAGTAAAAAGCACTGAGAAGGCATGGGATGCTATGGATACTACTTCTCTTTGACTTTAGTGTTCTGGATTATTCTAGGCAAACCACCACATCTGCATGCTTAGTCTTGACTTCTGCAACACAAGTATGGTCTCAGAAACATTCCTGATAAAATGCTGTGGATCTAAATGCTGTGAGATATAGCTTTCCCTTTTTTTTTT